>JAJMJS010000053.1:0-95225 GCA_030563665.1 Scheffersomyces broadrunensis | reverse complement strand
TAGTGAAGGAGAAATTGAAAATAGTAAATTAACCATTAGTGAATTAGCTATTGAAACTTTATGGAGACCAATTGAAATTTCAATTATTGAACCAGTTGTTTTATTAATTAATATTTATATTGCTTTGGTATATTCAATTCTTTATCTTTGGTTTGAAGCATTTCCAATTGTATTTTATCAAACTAAAGGATTCACATTAATTGAAATGGGTCTTACTTATATCAGTACTATGATTGGTATTTGGATTGCCGCTGCTATTTATATTCCAATTATATATCAAATTTTCACAAAGAAAATGGTTAGAGGAGATGATATAGTTCCTGAAGTGTTCATTCCATTGGCCTTTGCTGGTGGTCTCTGTTTGCCAACTGGTGTGTTTATATTTGGTTGGACGGCTGCTACTGATATCCATTGGATTTTCCCAATAATTGGTTCATCAATATTTGCTGCTGGTGCATTTCTTATTTTCCAAACATTATTTAATTATTTAGGTATGTCATTTTGGAGATATTTAGCTTCAGTTTTTGCTGCTAATGATTTATTTAGATCCGTTATTGCTGGTGTTTTCCCATTATTCGGTAGAAGTTTATTTGATAATTTAAAGACAAAAAGATTTCCAGTGGCTTTAGGTTGTACAATATTAGGTTGTATTACCGTGCTTATGCTTCTTATTCCTATTTTATTTTACTTAAATGGTCCAAAGTTAAGAGCAAGATCAAAATATGCTGGTTCTGGTGAAGAAGAAGTACCAGAAGAAGGAAAGGAAATAAATAACTAATTATAGATAATTGGTTATTGTTATGTTCTTGTTTATATTTATTTTTTTCTCTATTTATAATGATAGATTTTTTATTATAGATTTAATTTAATTTAATTTAATTATAAAATACTACTACTTGTGTACACTGTGGTGCTGAACCGAATCTTTCATCTATAAACCTAGACCTACAGTATTACAGCAACTATTCTTGATAAACGCTTGATTTGAGAAATCATTATTAGCTGTGTAGAACATCATAGATCAACACGCAACCATGCTTTTATGAATTTCAAATATATGGTTTCAAATCATCATTCGTCATATAGTTAGTTCCCAGAAGTCTTACCTAGCATTCATCATTCTTTGACGTTGAAGCCTCTTACGTTGCTCACGCTCCTCTTCCTTAATATCTTCTTCTCTTTTAAACAAGAGAGCCATACATATTCTAGTTAATGCATCCAAATTGACAGAGTGAATACTTTCATAATTCAATACCTGGGAGCCATCATTATAAATATCACCAACTGTGAACTGAGCCCTTTGTCTATAACTTGCAAACATGGTAAAATCATGTTTTTGATCAAGAGATGCTAATTGCATATCTGAATAATGCTCTTCACGAGGATACCTACTACTTGGACTAAAGAATTTCTTAAATAAGCCTCCTAATAATGGATTACCTTTAGATCTCTCCATATCTATCTTACAAGTTTTCCGATCCCAATATCTAGCCATAGTATCCTGATCATCATACAATTGATAATTTGAATAATTATAATGCCATCCACGAATATGTGACAGACTTTGAATCCATCTATAAAACTTTCCATTATATTCATAATCGGTGATGGGTAAGATTGAATGTTGAAACATAACTATATCGAAATTTTTACTTGGGTCTCTTGGATCAGGAAAGAAGTTCAAAATATAGGTATGATAACCAACGTGAATAAACTTTTTAGATATATTACAAAATACATAACGATCAGCATCGTCATCGAATCCCTTATTATTGAATGTGGAATTGTTGATGAAATATTTGCTGATTGTTAACATTTTGCTGAGATTAAAATGATGAACATCAACATCTAATAAAGGAACACCAATCCCTTCATATTGAATCAGTTTAGTTTCTGGACTTTGACGATTATGTTTAAACTGCCTATACTTCTCCACGGAATCCTGGGAGACAAACACGGTCAAATCTTTCGTTAATACTTGGTTGCAGATCATAAACCTCCAACCGCCTCCTGTGGGTCTTCGAATATGTGGTGCTTCAGCCTGATAATAACCAGGAGGTACAGTGAAAACCTTCTCTTCCAGAATGATTCCATTATCAACATAAGGGGGAGGTTTATCAGACATTTTTTATAGATAATAATGCTCCAAGTGGATGTCACAATGGAATTGGTGAGAGTAAAATAAATAAAAAAAGAGATAAATAAACGTGCTAATTTATATACTTCCTGAATTTAACAATTAGAATAGTTCGTATTCGTATATTTCCAGTAGGCTTAGGTACTAGCGAATTTTATTTTTATATACAATTTTAGTCACACAAAAATTCCAAATCAGGGGGCATATGATGTAATAATTTATCTACGAACATGATGATTTACATAGTTAAATATGTTACTACTGCCCAATTCTAATTCAATTTCCGTTCTATAAAGTTAAATTGATCATTCATTTCGAAAAGTAACTGCCATTTATACACTCAAAGGTAACCGATTCATCTTGATATCCAGCCTTGGGATTCAGTAAAACAACTCTATAAATAGAATTAGTATCATCAATAGACAAAATCAGTATCTGATAGCACCCATTTTTGATGACTTATATTCCTTATCACAAGAACCGCTAGTCGCGTTAGAGTTACCAATATTTGAATATTATATCTGATTTCTTTTTTGTTAATCGACACATGCTTTTTATATTCCTATATTATGGTTATACACAGAGAGAAACAGATTTACGTGCAAATAATCTGCTTCAACCAATTAGTCAATTAGGTTAGTGTTCCCATTGTGTGATATGAACCAGAAAAACTGTAGCATTAAGCCAATCAATCATTTTTTTGGCTTTAGATTCTGCGGACCAACTTACTTATCTCCATACTCTAGTCTCTTCCTGCTTCGTCGATATCTTCTTGTCCAGCCATATGTATTCTGGTTAAGGCGTCCAAATTGACCATATCAATGCTTGCATAATTCAATAGGTGGGGGTAATTGTTATTATAAATATATCACGAATTGTGAACTGGTCCTTCAGCCTATAACCGAATAACAATGTAATACCATACTTTTTTTCGTCAACTGATCCTATTTGCATATATTATTAGTGATGATTACGAGGGAATGTATCGCTTGGATTTAAATACTTTCCCAATAAGTCTACCATTATTATCCTTGGACTCCTCTCCTTGTCAGTAGTCCTGTCCAATCCTAATAAGAATGACTAGTATTGGAAGAAATTTTTTTTTTAAAAAAAAAAGAAAAATAAGATATTATTATCGATAGTGGTATTTTACAGAAAAGGCAAGGTAAATACGGTTTATCAGTAAAACCAGTTAAAAAGTATTGATATACGAGATCCTCAATCCTCAAATAGATAGATATCTTGAAGGCAAAGTTATGAATAACTAAGAATTATACTGACAAATAATTACTAGAGCCAAGATAATAATATCCGATTAATACTTACCGGTACACACTTTATCTTTTTGTTAAAAAATTTTTGATTATTCTAGAAGTATCTTTGAATTGTCACCAAAATAAAATCTGTAAAAAAAAAAAATAATTAACAATTAACAATGGTAGTCTGAGGTCCTTGCTGTCTCTCTCTCTCTCTCTTACTAAAAAGCTGATAAATAGACCATTACCCCATTAGGAAATATCCGGGACATATATTATTAATTAATCTCACTCTCCACTCTAAAAGAAAAAAAAAGAAATTTTCTTAAAAGAAGGAACCCTCAAATCCATTTAATATTTTTTCAGCCGTTAAGTGATTACGAATAAGTATTATTATTTCGATTATTGATTTGATTGATAATCTTAATATGATTCAATAGTTCCAATATAAATATGACTTGATATCTCTTCAAAAAAAAGTTATCAAATATGTTCACTCATTAATACTATTCAAATAAGTTTTACTAACTTAATATCTACTAAACATTCATCATATATCAAATATCATATACTTTACAATGAGTAATAATTATAGATTTATTAGAGATAGCTTTTGGGGAAGAACTATTTATCATCTTTCTCAACATAAATATTTTTCTCATAAGGAAGAATCTCCGGATTATGTTATTCCAGATGAATATTTACTTTCCGATTTAAAACAACGTGAATTTAATAATAATGATCAACTTGAAAAAATTGAGGATCAAAATGAACAAGAAATTGAAACTCCAAGATCTTCAACTGATAGTTCAAGTTCAAGTGCTAGCTCAACCACTCAAGTTGATGATAATGACGGTAAAATAATTGTCACTTGGGATGGTGAAGATGATCCAGAAAATCCTTATAATTGGCCCTTATATCAAAAGGTTTTCTTTGTATTTGAAATTGTATTTTTAACTACTGTGGTTTATATGGGTTCAGCTATTTATACTCCTGGTATTGATCAAATCATGGAAGAATTTAAAATCGGTCAAACTCTTGCTACTTTACCATTAACTCTTTTTGTTATTGGTTATGGGGTTGGTCCAATGGTTTTCTCACCCATGAGTGAAAATGCTATATTTGGTAGAACTTCACTTTATATTGTTACATTATTTATATTTTTCATTTTACAAATTCCAACTGCTTTATCAAAAGATATTGTTTCATTATCAATTTTAAGATTTTTAGGAGGTGTTTTCGCTTCTCCATGTTTAGCAACTGGTGGTGCATCAGTTTGTGATGTTTTAACTATGCCTTATGGACCAATTGGTATTGCTGCTTGGTCTTTGGGAGCTGTATGTGGTCCATCACTTGGTCCATTTTTTGGTTCAATTTTAACAGTTAAAGGTGATTGGAGATGGACATTTTGGTTATTGGCTATTAGTAGTGGTGCAAGTTTCTTAGTTTTAAGTTGGATGTTACCAGAAACTTATGGTAAAACATTACTTAGAAGAAAAGCTCAAAGATTAAGAGCATTAACTGGTAATCAAAATATTACTAGTGAAGGAGAAATTGAAAATAGTAAATTAACCATTAGTGAATTAGCTATTGAAACTTTATGGAGACCAATTCAAATTTCAGTGGTTGAACCAGTTGTTTTATTAATTAATATTTATATTGCTTTGGTATATTCAATTCTTTATCTTTGGTTTGAAGCATTTCCTATTGTTTTCTTTGAAACTAAAGAATTTACATTAATTGAAATGGGTCTTGCATATATTAGTATTTTAATTGGAATTTGGATTGCTGCTGCTGTTTATATTCCTGTGGTTTATAAGATATTTACTAAGAAGTTACTTAATGGTGATGAAGTTACCCCTGAAGTATTTATTCCATTAACTTTTATTGGAGGTATTTGTATGCCGGTTGGAATTTTTATATTTGGTTGGACATCAGCTATTGATATTCATTGGATTTTCCCAATTCTTGGAGCTGCAATTTTTGCTGCTGGTGCATTTCTTATTTTCCAAACATTATTTAATTATTTAGGTATGTCATTTTGGAGATATTTAGCATCAGTATTTGCTGCTAATGATTTATTTAGATCAGTAGTGGCAGGTGTTTTCCCATTATTTGGTAGAAGTTTATTCAGTAATTTAAAGACTCATAGATTCCCAGTGGCTTATGGTAGTACTATATTGGGTTGTATCACTATAGTTATGCTTCTTATTCCAACTTTATTTTATTTGAATGGTCCTAAATTAAGAGCTAGATCAAAATATGCTGGTTCTGGTTAAATTAAATAAATAGTATTTCTTGGGAGTTTTTTTGGTTTCTTTCGGTTTGTTTGATTGTTTTTTTTTTGCATATTTTCTGCTATAGAAGTTTTATAGATTGTTATTAGATGTTTAATTAGATGCTTGATTTTATTATTTTATACTATTTTTGTAATTACTGCCATACTAAAACTTTTAGTATACGCATTTTTAGTATGGACATTAAAGTCCATAAACGAAGAATTTTTTCTTTTTTCTACATCAATAAAAATTTAAAATTAAGTCATATATATATATGAAGTTTATACTATTAATAATATGTGTATGTATGTATCTATAAAAAGGCCGTAAAGAATAATTAATTAGGAAAGTAGTAGCAGTCAGTACATAATAATCGTACTTATCAGTGGGTTTGTTGTAGTTGAAGTCATAAGCAACCAGTTGCAAAACAACAATTGATTGGAAAAACAAATTTTAATTCAATGGGGGGGTCGGGGTTTTAACCGTAAAACTTAACTTAATTGGTGGTCTTAACAGCAAAACCAAAAAGTTCACCCAAGAATGAACCCTCAAATTTAGATTCATATTTAGCATTATTAGCTCTAATTTCTTTCATAATTTGAGCTTCTTTTTCAGCAGCAGTTCTGATGGTTGGAGTTGTTGGTTGAGAAATCATTTTGGTTTATTTTTGGTTTGGAATAGATATGTGTTTATAATTAATATAAATATATAATATAACAAATGAAACAAATATATAAATTAAAAGATATGTTGAGTTATTTATATATTAATTAAAATTTTACAAGAAGGTGCAATAAACAAAAAAAGAAAAACATCTCGGACTGATGGCTAATTAAATTTCTTTTTTTGTTCTTCTTTTTATAATTAATCCGAAATGGAATTAACATCAGTCTTCATTTTCGTTTGTTTCCATTGCACCGATATATATCATATTTATATTCATTTGATAGGTCAATATTATGTTATTTCAATGTTCATTATGGATTCTTAATCTATTATTCATTATAATTAAATATCTTAATTTGAGGTAATTAAATCAGTAAACAAAATTCATTATGAGTAATTTTTCTGGATTTTCCATTCAATTAACAGAGGGTGTGTATATAAAATACATTTTTAATTTTTTTATTTTGGCGTGGTTTTTTATTTCTTTTTTTTTTTTTTTTATGGTTGGGTAAATTACTTTAATAGGTCTACCCCTCCTTTGGACCTATTTATTTTTAATTACTGGACCTACCATCATAAATATTTCAAGTGTATAAAGAAGGTCAAATCACTTTGTTTTCTCTTTATTTTTATTTTCTTAATTTAATTATCAACTGATTTTATTAATATAATAGGAGGGATATTGATATTGATAACACATTTAACTTGAAATAGTTAATTGACTCATCATTTATGACATGGTTTTGGTTTCTAATATGGATTGAAGGAACTTTATACATTCCCATTCAGCCTTTTCTATAATAATATTTTTTTTCATGTAGATAATCCGTAGATACCCTTTCCCTTTTTTTAAAACTCTTGTCACCACTCCCGTCCACCCGACATTACCTATTACTGATTATTTATTGTTGCCTGCATATAGTTCCTGGTTAAGCACACGATCAGTAGAATTATATGACAACTACTTAACTCCAGAATTAGTATCTTTTTGATAAGGGACCAAGGGATTTAAGGGTTTCTTATTAATGATTTAATCTTTTAATCTTTTAATCTTTAAAGGAGTTAGGTTAGGGTCAGTTTATCAATGATTGATCGGGTTTTAGTATGGTTGATGGAGTTAAGATAAGTTCAATTTTTTGCGATAATAATAAGATTTGTTGTCCTTATTATGATTAAGTTTTGCAATTCAATGGAGTTTAGTAAATAGGTTTTATATAAATCAGGATTTTAAAAGACATGGATATCTTATTATTTTTTGCTTTTTTTTTCTAGTTTTCTAGGGAGAAGCAAGTAGTAATTCATGATTGAAATTAGTGGACAAGAAGAAGAAGAAGAAGAAGAAGGAGAAAGATTGGTTAATTATTATCGAATCTATGAAAATGAAATTGATGATAAGTAGAACTAGAAAGAAGAAGAAATGAATCTTATAAGTAACTGAGTGAATTGATCAGAGTCGACATATTTCATTGAGTTTCATCAATCCAACCAAAATATATTAAATAGATGAAGGAATTCTGATATCAAACTCGTCAATGAAGGGAATGGAATTCAGTCAAAGTTGATTGAAGGTAATTTTTTTATAGTTTGGTTATACATCAGAATGAAGCTAAATAAGTTGGGGGTACCCATTCGTCTAAGAGATGCTTAGGTTTATACTTTGACATTGACGAAAAGGGGAAATGATAAACGAAGAGCCAAAGAGAAAAAAGGGGAATAATAATTCTTTTATTAAACATTTTAGTTACACTAAAAATTACCTATCAAATCAATTTCGTATTTTTTTTTTCATCGTCTGTACAAAGTTAGAAATAAGAATGATAATAAATAATTAATAATATTAATAATTAATAATTAGGTAAGAATTAGTCTGGGATTAATATACAACCAATGGCTTAAAATTAAAAATTTTACAGCTTTGTTTTAAAATATTGACGTAAAATTAATAAATGGAGAAAAAAACCGTTGAAAAAAAAAATATACTACAAAAAAAATTTTTTTGAAAAACTTTTTCACTTTTTCTTTTTTTTTGACAAAATATTCATAAAAAAAAAGTACAAATAATATTTTTTTAAATGGGAAAGAAAGAATGTGAGATTTGATTTTATCAAGATCAACTTTCTTATCCAACAAGAATAGAAATGAAAAGAAAAGAAAAGGGCAAGAAAAGGGCAAGAAATAAAGAACATACAATGCAGAATAAACATATAAAATAGAATAAAATTAAATGATTATCTACAATCTAGACTCTCTAAATAGGTTATGTATTAAATATTATCAAGAAAAAAATAAAATTTAGGTTTAATAAATTAAGTATGCCAAAAAAATTAATTACAGTAAAATCTTGCGTCAGTAATTATATATGCCACAATAAAATAAAATGATTTACGTATAATAATAATAATAATAATAATAATAATAATAATAATAATATGGAATTGAAAATTTATGATTATACAAAATCAACTGAAAAGTTAACAAGAAAAAAAAAGCAATAAAAAAGCAATAAAAAAGCAAAAGGAAAGATAAAGATAAAGATAAAGAGACAAAAAGTCGAAAGACCAATTATAATAAAAAAGTATAAAGTATAAAGTGTAAAAAACTGATAAAAACGGATAAAGGATTTATGAAAACAGATATGGGTATATATATACATAACCCTTCGTTGGTTGTTAATTAGTGTTGGTTAGAGTTAGCAGTTTAAGAAAAATGGTTTAACACGTATTCAATAATAATAATAATAATAATAATAATAATAATAATAATAATAATAATAATAATAATAATAATATTATAGTTTTAGTGACTATTTTATGTATAGTCTAGATTAATCATACAACGTGGAAGATGAAATGATTTACATTACGAAAAAGAGTGATAACAAGGGATATATTAAATAATATTAAATAATAATAATCATAATAATAATAAGAATAAGAATAAGAATAAGAATAAGAATAAGAATAAGAATAAGAATAATTTGAAATGAAATAGGATAAATTGTAGTAATAAGGGTGTAGAAAGATAGATATAGATCTAAATAATAATAATAATAATAATAATAATAATAATAATAATAATAATAATTATATTATGCAATTAATAAACCCAATTGGGAGCCCCCATCAAAATTTCTTTTTTACTTTTTATACGAAAAGTCACATGATCCGAAGTTAAATAGTATTTACTGCATATAACAACAATGAATACTGTATATAAAGATATAACTCCTTTTTCATTTGACGAGAAAAAAAGAAAAGAGAAAAAAAAAAAAAAAAAAAAACGCGAATTTTTTTTTTTAACGAGTGACAAAACGATTTACCCATTATTATATATGAGGCTTTTCATATATATATATATATATTATTATTATTAACTATACAACCCATACCAAGAAATGGCAAAGAAAAATAAAATAAAATAAAATAAAATAAAATAAAATAAAATAATAAAAATCACCAAATTAGTAAAAGAAATACACATTGAGATTTGATAAATCGTCAAACCGTGTTACATGGGTCTAGATTAATGCATAGTATATTCCTACTTATATATTCATAAAATTAATGATCTAAAGGAGATAATAGTAAATAGTAATACTTAAGATGATATGATATATCATATATGATATATCATATATATCTTGAAATTAAATTGTAATAAGTAATAAATAAACAAAAATGAAATTCATGTCTCTTGTCTAGATTGTTAATTGTTAAGAAAATAAAATAAAAAAAAGGAGGTGTGTATATTATTTATTATGTATGCGTGTACTGTACACAAACACACTACATACAGGAGTATTTACATTTTAGCTCAATCAGTCCATGAAATTTCTTGATGTGATTAAACTGTAAATTTTAAAATTTAACCACAAATCAACCATAAATAAATAAATAAATAAATAAATAATATATATAAATTTTACAGGTTGTTTTGTGTAATAAAAGTTTTTTTTTTTCATAATAAAATAAAATAAAATAAACATTACATACATAACATACAATTATCAAGATTTACACTGAAACCCTCTCCCTCCCGTCAACAACAATACACATAATAATTAAATTTTATTTTATTTTATTTATTTATATTATTAACACTTGTTCTTCTTCTTCTTTCTTCTTAAGTCATTCATTCATTCCTTTCATTCATTTTAAATCTTTTAAAAAGAACTTACTATTCACTCCTTTTTTATATCTACAACTTACTTTTTTGTATTTTTTTATTATTGTTTGGTTTAATCTATTCATTAATTATATATAATACTAGTCCCGTAATAATATATCTATACTATTTTAATAATATAAATTTCTACAGTCACTCCTTAAATCCCTAGAAGTTTAATCATATTATCATCTTATACATATTTCATTCCTTGTTTACAAAAAAAGATAATTTATACTTAACTTGTCAAGTTCATTTTAAATTAAAAATAAAATAAAATAAAATAAAATAAAATAAATCAATAAATCAATAAAAATTAAAATTAAAATCATAATGTTATTCAAATCTGTTGTTTCACTCTCCTTGGCTGCTTTAGTCTTTTCAGCTCCTCATCAACATCATCAACATAAAGAAGATAAAAGAGCTATTGAAATTGTTACCAAAACAAATCTTATTGTTGTTACTGTTGGTCCAGATTTAACTACCACTTTACCAGCTGCTACTTTAGCTGCTCCTGTTACTACTGGTATTACTGTTGAAACTCCATCTCCAGTTGCTCCTCAAGTTCAACCTTCTTCTTTTACTAATCCAACCACTTTTGCTACTGTTGTTACCACTTCTGGTTCTCAACCATCTGCTCCTGCCGCTGGTGCCGATGCTGAAGGTGCTAAGGGTATTACTTATACTCCTTATTCAAATGATGGTGGTTGTAAACCATCAAGTCAAATTGCCAGTGAAATTGCTGAATTAGCTGGGTTTGATATTATTAGATTATATGGTGTTGATTGTAATCAAGTTGGTGCTGTTTTAGCTGCTAAACAACCAAATCAAAAGATTTTAGCCGGTATTTTTGATGTTACTGATATTGCTGGAGGTATTCAAACTTTAACTGAAGCCGTTAATGCTAATGGTGGTTGGGGTAATATTTATACCGTTAATATTGGTAATGAATTGGTTAATTCTGGTCAAGCTACTCCAGCTCAAATCGGTAGTTATGTTGCTACTGGTAGATCCTTATTAACTGCTGCTGGTTATACTGGTCCAGTTGTTTCTATTGATACTTTTATTGCTGTTATTAATAACCCATCATTATGTCAATATTCTGATTATATTGCTGTTAATGCTCATGCTTTCTTTGATGGTTATTATACTGCTGATCAAGCTGGTGATTGGGTTTTATTACAAATTGAAAGAGTTTGGTCTGCTTGTGGTGGTTCAAAATCAGTCTTTATTACTGAAACTGGTTGGCCATCCCAAGGTGAAACCAATGGTGTTGCCGTTCCATCTAAACCAAATCAACAAGCTGCTATTGCTTCAATCAAAGCAAAGGCTGGAACTGATTCTATTTTATTCACTGCCTATAATGATTTATGGAAAGCTCCAGGTCCTTTCAATGCTGAACAATTCTGGGGTATTTTCTCATCCACTTAAGTTTAAACAATAAAATTTTTTTTGGTTTTCCTTTCCCCCTTTTTTTTCGTTTGAATTTTGATTTGATTTTGATTTGATGCTTGTCATATCCACTCCGTTATTATTATTTTTGTTTAGTCCTTTGTTGGACTCTACCATTTTTATTCACCTCTCTCTATATCAATCTCTCTCTGTTAGCCCTGTTTTTTCTTGTCTGGTTTATTTTTTATTTTTATTATTATGATATCCCAAAACATTATTTTTTATTACAATCTTTTACAATTTTTACAAACCATTTTTTTCATATTATTATTATTATTTATTTATTTATTATTATTATTATTATTATTTCTGTTTACGCCATTGTTATAAACCAAAAAAAGTTTGATTCATTAAAAGAAAATTGGTGTATTTATATATATATATATAGTTATAAAAGATAATAAATAATGTGAAATTTTTTTTAAAAAGTCAATCAGTTGTATGTGAATAAAGTAAATCGTAGTGCCGTTACATCTTAACAAATTCCTTTAAGAGTTACCCATTGCCAAAAAAAGTCTAGTATTAAGAAATGGGGGGGGGAGGGGGTAACAAATCTGAGGGTTATCCCCAGTATTCTTTTGAAAAGCTACAAATTGTAAATACATATATAAATAATTTGAAAGATTTTCAAGGGGTTTATATGTATATAATCAAGAACGAAAACTATTCTATGAGATCATTACCACATCACAACAATCTATTTTGAAGCATAAGCACATTATAATCTAAAATCAATTGTTAGTATAAAAACTCCTAAAGTAGATTCAGTCAATAATTAGTTTAGTGATTTCCCGTTATCTTCATTGAAATCAAACATGGAACCTGATAACAAATAATTTAACTTTATTCTCTAAGTTCCTTCACAACAAGGCTAAATGTTGAAGTTGATTAAACTGCATTTGTTAGTAAATTTCTCTATTTTATTAATGCTAAGTACATCATGTCATATGGCAAATGATTAGTAACAACCTTTGCCTATCCAGAACATTAAATAAATTGAAATCAAAAGGCTATACCTTAATTACTGGCTACACATATTTCTACCATTTGATAAGGAGTTTTCCAACCTAAGGCTTCATGTGGGGTGTGATTATACGTATCAATAAAATAAAAAAGAATTCACTTCCTGTGTTTTCTTAATTTTTTTTGTTGTGTTCCAGTTTTTAGGAAATTCTCATAATTTTTAATATTTATTTTTACATATTCTGAATTTAGAGGATATCCCTATTTATTCATACTACTAAATATATTAAACTAATTTTAAATTAAAATTAAACTGAAACAAACATATCAAACTAACTAATAGACTACAAATAACAAACTACAAACATACTAATAGCAAAACTATAATAATCCAATACTCTTTAAAAATAATTTTCGATACTTAATTTGACTCTTGGAATGGGCTTCTTCTAATCTATACTCATTAGGAGTATTTAATAATCTATCCATTCTACTTTCCCAAATACCTTCATGACGAATTATTAAAACTCTTGCAAAACTATTAGGATCTTGATTTGTAATTGAATTATCTAATTCTAAATAATGACGAAAATTTTCTAAAAAAATTTCTAAATAAAATTTAATTATAATTTTATCTCCATTACAACTAAGAATTAAATGACTTATAAATTTATCAGTTAATCCAATACTTTCTAAATTCTCAATAAGTTCAGTAATTTCTTCATCGGGTTTTATAATAGTAAATTCTGCAACTTTTACTAAAAATTGTCCATTATCTAAATATTCAATGGCAACATTAGTAAGAATATCCGGAATTGAAATCCCTTGCAAATTAAGATATTCAAATTGAAACTGCTTTTCTTGAGAGTCTGGTTGACTCGACGATTCAATAACAGATTCAAGGTTGGTAAGTTCTTCATCTTCTTCATGTGCTACCTGCTCTTGTGCTTGTGCTTGTGCTTGTGCTTGTGCTTGCTCCTGTCCTTCTTCTTCTTCTACTTCTTCTTCATCATCTTCATCATCCTCATCACCTAAACGAGAGGCAAGCTTTGGAACCTCAATTGGCTTTAAAATATCCTGTGATTCTTCTGCATGCTGCTCTTCTTCTTCCTCCTCCTCTTCCTGCTGTTGTCTTGCTTGTAATGCATGAGCTTGAGCTTGTTGCCTACTATCATCCCCCGCAGTCTTAACAAATAATGATGCATCAATATTTGAACTTTTAAGTTCACCAATTTCTTCATCAAGAGCAGAAGAAATTTCTTGATCATCTAATTTTCTCTTTCTTGGAATAATAGTACTAGAAGTAGTAGTATTTGGAATTGATTTAACGGTATTTCTTAATTCTTGAGTTGATTTTGCAAATTCATTAACTCTAAGTAATGGTCTGGGAGTAATTCTATTACTAATTGCTGTTTCATAATATTGAATATATTCTTGTAATGTACCATCAGTTACAAATTTTCTATATCTATCTCTCCAAGAATGTAAACTATGTTTTGAATTTTTTTTAAACATGTCATTAAAGAATGAATAAGGTAAGGCTACTTTTTTAGTTTCATCAATATTATCAATAACACCTGAACTTAATTCTTTAACATAATGTAATGCTTCAAGACATAATAAATAATCATCTTGTGGAGTATATTTATTCTTTAATGTATCGGGTAATTCATCAATACCTAATTTTTGTGGAGTACCTTCAATATCTTTAACAATTTTATTATTTTCATCGAATTTATAAACCCAAAGTAATCTCTTTTCTAAATGTTTTCTATATCTTGAACGAATTGAATTACCAGTATGACCTTTTAAAATTGGTTCTTCACTTAATTCTTGAAAAAACCGATGACTATGTCTTAATCTTGGATTTAATCGAACTTGTTGTAAAATAAATTCATCTTTATCAGGAGTGAATCTATTATGACCTCTTGCAAGTGAATTAGTTTGACTTGTAATTGTATCATCATTAATTAATCCATGATGATTTCTAAATTTATAAAGATCTAAACTTTCTAATTGTCCATTTTCAATGGATCGAATAATAAATTCAAAATTAACATTAATAATCCCCTCTTCTTCTTCATTATCTTGATAAACTGGTTTGGTACTAACAATAATAATATCATTCTTTTGAAAATCTGATGGTCTAGAATCAACAATAATACCTCCATGAGATATAATTAATCCCTTAAATTTCGAGCGTTGAGGATCTTTGGAAGGAATATAAAAGATTAATGATCTACCATTGGAATAAGTGAAGATTGGTTGAGGTTTAAGGGTTGATTCTTGAGTTGATGATGATGATCCAATTAATCGACCTCTTGCCATGGCTTCATCCAATTGAACTGTATGAAAAGTATCGTTACTCATCTTAAAATTAATTAATCAATTGATTCAAGTAGCAGTCAGTACTGGTACGTTGGTTGTAACCAGGACCTGTTGATTGATTTAGTTGATGGTTTGTTGCAATACGTAAAACTGATTGCTAAAAAAAAATGTATGGATGTTTTGGTTTCCTTCTGCTTTTGTGAATTTGAAAGGGGGATTTTGGATGTTTTGATGTTTTTTTTATTTTGATCATTTTTTTTTGTTTTTGTTTTGGATTTTCTTTTTCTTATTTTTTTTATTTTAGGAAATTTTTTTGGGTGGCGCCACACAAAAATATCCACGTGATTCAAATAGATTATAAAATTTAAAAACGTACAATGATAATACCATATAATTTAATAATAATAATAATAATAATAATAATAATAATAATAATAAACTAAGAATAATAGTAAATAGTAAATAGTAATATATAAAACTAAACACCAACAAAACTTACACCAACAAATCCTTTCCATATATTTCCATTAAATAAAAAAAAAACAAGAACTTTCAATATAACAAGATAACAATAAAAAAAGATAACATAATAATTATAATAATAATAATGGGACTAAACTTAAACTTATAATAAATAATAATCACCAACTAATCCAATAACAGCTATGAATAAAGAGAAACCAGAAATAGTTGATCCGATAATATAGGATGATTTAATTTGTTGTAAATCTTTAATGAATTCCTTTTTAGTCAAGGTAGTTTCAATTTCTTCTTCAATAGATAATTCAATTGGTTCTTCATCATCTTCTTCATCGACTTCCACCTCTTCCACTTCAGGTGCTGCTGTTAATTGATCTATGTGTTGATGATGATCTTCTTCTTGTTGTTGTTGGATTTGAGGAGAATTTGGTGTGGTGGAATTTGGAGTTGAAGATATTGATGAAGCAGATGATGAATCATCAGAAACATGAATATAAGATTTACCTAAATCATCTTGTTCATCAATGGATGGTGCTGCTACTTCAACTACTTCTTCTTCTTCTTCTTCTTCTACTGGTTCTTGTGGTTTAATAATAACTTGCTTCTTTTTCTTCTTTTTAGTTATTAATGAATCATCATTATTAGTTTTAAATTGTAATAAATTTTCTTCATATTTATAAGCATGATAATAAATTCCACCAATTGTTAATGGTGCACCTAAAGCAGCATACAAGAGATAAGGATGTTTACCTGATGGTGGACTATATTTATATGCTAATGTGAAAAGACTAGTTGATAAACTTGCAAATATTAAATTTAAAAATCTCGAATTTAAAATTAATGATTTAATTTCATTTAAATAACTGGTGGTATTAGAATTATTAAATGATTTGGTTAAATCATTTATTAATAGTGGAATGGTTTCAATGGACTGATAAGTTAATGAACTTGTTAATAATCCTAATGATGTAACACCAATTATTTTAACGGTGGCAATACAAGACATCCCTCACTGATAACAACAAAAAAAAAATAATAATTTGGTATAATAAAGGAAAATTGATGGGGGTGAATTTAATATATATATATATATTATACTATGCTGAAATGTAATAAATGGTAATTGATTGATTATAAACAATCTAATATTGAATAGATGTATTATTTAGTAAAATAAAGGATTTTTAAATTTTTGATTATAATCTGTCTCCTCTCCCTTAAAAAAAAGTTTTTTTTTCCCTCTTTAGATGATCAATGGCGAAACACGTTAAATTGTATAATTATAATTAACTAAAACTTATAGATTAATGAATAATAATAATAGGAATATATTTCAATAATATTAATCTATCAATTAATTTATTGATTTATGTAGATATATCTAATTAGAAAAGAATTAAAAATATATTAAAAGTATAAATGATTGGTTGTATTCTTTTTGTTTTATAATTGTGTGGGTAGAAGGGGGTTAGATTTCAGTTTTTAGTTTTTAGGAGAGGGTGTGTGGGTGGTGAAATATTTTTATGAGTAGTGTATTTTGACACAATATCGGATATATATATATATATAAATAGACTAGCAACTTTAGTTAAATCATAAAAACTACATAAACTAATTATATTATTATATATAGATATATATAAATAATTATTATCGAACCGGAGATCTAATATAAGTTGAAAATAATCTTTACAAATTGTTTAAAATATGAAAATTGTTTTCTCTATTGCTAATTATATATATATATATATATATATATATATCCTTCAAATAGTTAACCAATCCGGTACTTTTGTAGGATCAATTTCAACACTTGTTATATCAAAACTTTCAATTAATAATTCTACTAATATTCTACCTCCTCTTGCACCTGTGAATCTTCTATATTCTTCAGAAACACTGGCTAAATTCCAACCTTGTAATCGTCTAAGACATCCAATTACTGTGCCTGTTCTATGTCTCCCCATCCCACAACAAGTCAAAAGGGGATAATTTTCTTTGTTTAATATTATTTCAAGGGCTTTTTTGATGGTTGATTCATTTAATGAATCCCAAGGATTTACAATTATATGATTAGCATTATTTGAATTTAAATTACCATCATGATCATAATATTCATTTATAATACCGACAAATTCAATATTAATATTTTTAAATTGACAAAATTCTAAAAAATCATCATTAGGTTCTTCATTAGCTAACCATACAATAGTCTTTAAATTTAATTCTTGTAAGAATGATTGATTTATAATTGATGGTTGACCTGATCTATATAATTGTTTTTCAACGGGACAAAAATTTAATGGTGGAATGATTCTTAAGGTTGGTGGTCTTGATATTTTACGTAATTTTGCATTTATATTTGTATTTATATTTATATTTGAGTTTGAAGATAGTATCTGGGATGATTGTTGTTGCTGCCTTGGATCTATATTATTACTAGCATCATCATTGCCATTGCTTATATTATTATTATTCTCTTTATTTATTGACCCTAATTTGTTATGAATATGATTTAGTAATGGATCCTCAATTGTGTCAACCATTTGTTCAGTTTATTGAGTTAGTTTTAGTACGGAGTATTAATTATCGGTATATATATATATATATATTAGATGGGATTCTTTTTGTATTTCGATATCTCAAGTAAACCAGTAGTAACAAAGGATAGATTACCTATAACTTAATAATTAATATGGATTAAATTAGATACAAGTTGATTTTATTTTATTTTATTTTATATATACATATTTATAATTTCAACACAGAACCACAGAGAAATATTTTTGAGAGGCAGAAATAATTTTTTTTGTTGAAAATTTAAACAAAACACGTTTGACATAAAGAAACAATAAGTTTAATCAATTGAAACAATAAAAAAACAAAAGCCATGGCAAAGAAAGACAACACAGCTTCAGCCATCAAGAAGGCACAATCAACCACCGCTGCCAATACGAATACTTCATCATCATCTATTAAATCGGGTAAAATCCATACTCCAATAAATGAATTAATTTCAGCAATTAATACAACTTATCAAGATTATATTAAAACATTAACCCCAAGATTAAAATTAATTGATTTATTCTTATTGTTTTTGGTGCTTTTAGGTATACTTCAATTTAGTTATGTTATATTAATTGGTAATTTTCCATTTAATGCATTTTTAGGAGGATTTATTTCATGTGTTGGACAATTTGTATTAACTGTAAGTTTAAGATTACAAGTTAAAGAGAATCCAATTAAACAAGATAAGAAAGAATCAAGTCCAGAAATCGAAGATGATGATGATGATGATGAAATAGATGAAGAATTAATCAGTAAAGATGATGATATAAAAATTCATGAAAAAATATTTGAATCAATTAGTCCAGAACGTTCATTTGGTGATTATATCTTTTCAAGTTTAATCTTGCATTTTATAGTTTTACATTTCATTAATTAATTGTATTAAGTAATAATGTATGCTTACATATATAGGATTATATAGATAATGTATATAAATTTGTAAACAATTATGAATAAAAAAGTAAATGGTAAAAGTAAAAAGTAAATGACAACTAAAGATAATAATAATAATAATAAAGAAAGAAAGGAAAGGAAAGGAAAGTACTTTTTTTATGGTTTTTTTAGAAAGAAAACTTTTTTTGTAATATATATTTATATATGAAATTTTTTTTTTAAAAGACTTGGGGGTAAGGTAAAATCAAGCAAATGCAATACTTTTCTTTTAAATTATAATTAAATCTTAAACAATCACACAACATCCTGATTTTTCTTTTGATTGAGATGCAGTTTGTTGTGCTGAAGTTAATTGTTGTCTTTTTGGTTGGTTGGGTATATTTGATTTATTAGTTGAATTTGGATCGGTTGAACCATTAGCAGGTATTGATGTTTGATTATTATTAGTTATATTATTAGTGGTGGTAGCAACACCTCCACCATCAGCAGTATCCGTACTACTAGGTATTTCAGGTTTAGAATCTTGATCTCTAATTTTTCTTACTAAATTATAAAATGCTTCTTCAACATTAATTCTTTGTTTTGCACTGGTTTCTAAAAATTGACAATTAAATGATTTAGCTAAATTAATTCCTTCATCATAACTAACTTGTCTTTCTATTTCTAAATCACATTTATTTCCTACCACTATAACTGGTACATTATCGCTATCTTTAACTCGACAAATTTGTTCATAAAACGATTGTAATTCTTCTAATGAATTTCTGGAATTTATTGAATAAACTAATAAGAAACCTTGACCTGCTCTCATATATGATTCTCTCATGTTACTATATTCTTCTTGTCCTGCGGTATCAAGTACATCTAACATTACAGTTTCATTATCAATAGTACATTGCTTTCTATAACTATCTTCAATGGTTGGATCATATTCATCAACAAAATGACTTTGAATCAATTGAATGGTTAATGCAGACTTACCTACACCACCTCCACCAACAACAACTAAATTATATTCTTTTAACATTATGATTTTAAAAAAAAAATTCTATTATTAATTATTATTATTTATTTATTTATTTATTATTGAATGATTATATTGATAGGTATGAAAATTATAAAACTGGGAATTGATCTAATAATAATGATGTGGTTATTATTAGGATTATCTATGTATATATAGGACAATTATATATACGTTAATTTATATGAATAAGTAATGATACAAGGAAAAAGAACAAAGGGTCAACAACAATTAGTTTAAGATGACGACACGAAAAGGTTTGGTGATTGAAACTCCAAAAGAAAGAGAGAGACCAAAAAAAAAAATATATTAAAAATTCAAAAAAAAAATTTTTTTTTTTGTTTTTAAAAATAAAATAAAAAAAAATTAAAAAAATAAATACAATAAAAATAGAATGCAGAGAGGTCATGACATGAAATTTACAACTATTTTTAACTCTTTTGAAATTAAGTGATGCTATATAATTAGTCAATTAAGTCAATTGATAATAAGGGATTGATTTTAATTATATTATAATATAATATAATTAATAATTAGAAATTTATTTTTAATACCAACAAGGGATACTTCAAATTTTAATTTAATTTTAATTTTTAATTTTTAATTTTTAATTTTTAATTTAATTTTTGTTTTTACGAAAAAAAAAAAAAAAAAAAAAAGACAAAAAAAAATGGTTTTTTTTAGGGGGAAGATGACAATAAACAAAAAAAAATAAATAGACACAGCACCAGAAGATGTTAGCAGCGTACACGGCAGTATCACATGTAGAATTATTATTCATAATAATAATAATAAATAATATTACAAATAATAATTAATCTTACTACGAATATGATTAGTATTCTCAACTACCAAACATCAAATGAATCAATTGAGACTTAAACGATATGATACATATAGACTAATTATATAAATAGCTGAGTGTAACATTACATATCTGATTTATGATTTATGATTTATGATTTATGATTTATGATTTATGATTTATGATTTCAGTTTGCTGTTTTTTTTCTAGTAGTAAGAAAAAAATTCCTCGTTGATTATGCGTCACGCTAACAATAATGATGATGGTTTTAACTTTTTTTATCAGGGCGGGATTGATGGTGAGGCACAGTAAATTAAATTTAGTGAGAAAAGACAAAGAAAGAAAGATTATTTAGGGAGTAACAAAATTTAGAGGATCAGAAAAAAAAAGACAATAAAAAAATAATAATATAATCTTTTAGGGGGGAGATTATAATAAAGAGCATATTAATATTAACCGATTGAGGAATTTTGACCAATACAGGAAGTTCAAAAACTAAATTACGTATATATACGTACATACACAATTATTTTATTAATTATTTATTATTTTTATTTTAGTTTTTAATTTTAATTTTAATTTAATTTTTATTTTTATTTTTATTTTTTATTATATCGCCTGGACTTTTAAAATAATTATTACCTTACCGACAATGTCTTGTATAGTTAGTTAGACCTTAATATTGTCTTAATTATATAAAATTATCATTATACTACCATTTTCAATTCCAATTACATTTCAGACATATAATTTGCTAGATTGCTAAGTAGAAATAAGCTTCAATAATTACCTACTCTTGTTTATACTGATAGTCAAGAAAAAAATAAATCCATTTATGTTATAATAAGTTTTCTTGAATATTCTTGTCTTGAAGAAAGAAGAAAAAAAAAAGTTTGGCACCCAAAACCAAAAATACTCAAAATTAAAAATTTCATTCTAACATACTTTAATCACAAGATCTATAGTTTTTAACTAAGTCTATTGTTTTATTTATTTATTCTCTCTCTAAACATATAGTAGCTACACATCACTCCCCCGTAATATAGCTTAGGTTTCTACACGGAATTATCGATAATCATCAGGAGATTTTTTTTTTTTGGAATTATTTTTTATTTTTAAGCAGTAAAAAAATTTTTTTTTTCTAGATCTCTTTGTGTGCACCTCCAAATTTAAGGAGGGCGGTAAGGCTCTCCCCGGTAGCTATTTAAAATTCCGGGTGATGGCGGCTAAGCAAGTAGCTTCCATCTGTAATAGAAACCTCACTAAAAACAAAGAAAAGCAAAAAAAAAAATTTTTAAAACCTCATTGACTTTCATACCACAAACCAAGGAGGGGTATCCAGGTGGGGAAGATTATCTAATTAAGCAAAAGAGGTATGGAGCAAGAGAAAGCAAGTAAGAGTAATAATAAGGACATTCTATTGTTTAAACAATTACATAATATTTACAAACCGCAGATCAATAAAGTTACTCTTTCTAAAATTTAATAGTAGTCTTCAAGGTAATCTTACCAAAACAAAAGAAGTTTTAAAAAAAATAAAATCTATCAACTTTTCTGGTGCATATACGTATACTTATTAATCATACCGAGGATCCTTTTCAAATAATTATTTTTTTTTTGTTTGTGTTTGTTTAACCTTTTACTAATACTTTCTCCAGCCTCTTCAATTTAAACAATAAAGTTTATATATTAAACCAGATAAACACAAATTTCCCCCCCTGATGTCCTTAAAATAAAATAATAGTGACAATTCTTGCCACCGGAATTAGTATCCCAAATGGGCTCGACTCGGCAGTTACCCAATCTGTCCAGTGTCATTTAATATTGGGGGTTTGGAATTAAAACTCAAATATATATTACAAGATTTTACACAAAACATTTTAATAGATAGCTCTTGTAATTGTGGGTTTACAGACAAACACTACCTTTGCATATTCTATAATGTATATTGACTGGCCATTAGAGAGCTTAAGTATCCAATGATACCCCCGCGTACAGGCTTCGACATTCAAAAAACTTTAGTAAGCATGAAAGTGATAAAGACATTTTTTTATATATCTGAATTAAAGCGAGGATAATTACATTACTATTGACAATTGCTCTGTTTAACCTTGCAGTAATACCTTCTCAGTCAGCACAATTTAAATAACAGAGTGTATATATATAAATGTTACGTCTTAAAATAAAAAATATTAATTTCCCCCTGACCTTTGATTTTGATACTGTCTAATTTTGTTTGTCGCCGGAATTAATTCCTCAATGAGTCAGTAGACTCGGCAGTTACCCAATTTGTGCAGAATTCCATTATCATTTAATAGGCTACGGCTCCAGATTAATTAAATTTCAAATATATAAAAGACAAAGATTTTTACACGAAATATATAGTAAAGAAGGAGAAAAAGTCATAGTAATAATGAAGTCATTCACTCAATTGGGTTTATTGCTAGCCATATTTTCGTTTGTGGCTGCAATTTCAATTCAAAAGCAAGAATTATTATCATTTGATAACCAATTTGAAACTTTGAATTTTGATAAATATGAAGATCATCAATTGAGAATTCAAAAATTAAATCCCAAGACATTAGGATTAGATACAGTTGATCAATATACGGGATACCTTGATATTTCCAATTCCAAGCATTTATTTTATTGGTTTTTTGAATCAAGAAATGATCCAGTTAATGATCCAATTGTATTATGGTTAAATGGTGGACCAGGATGTTCATCAACAACAGGATTATTTTTTGAATTGGGTCCATCATTTATAAATGAAACTTTACAACCCGTATTAAATCCATATTCTTGGAATTCAAATGCTTCAGTTATATTTTTAGATCAACCTATTGGAGTAGGATATTCATATACTGATAATCCAAATGAAGGAGTTAATAGTACAGAAATTGCAGGAAAGGATGTTTATATATTTTTAGAATTATTCTTTGAAAAATTCCCTAAATTTCGTAATAATAAATTTCATATTGCTGGTGAATCTTATGGTGGTCATTATTTACCAAAATTTGCATCACAAATTATTAATGAAAAAGATAAAACGTTTCAATTATCTAGTGTTTTAATTGGGAATGGCATTACTGATGCCATTCAACAATATAAAGCATTGATTCCTATGGCTTGTGGACAAGGTGGATATAAGCCAATCATATCACCAGAAGAGTGTGAATCACTAGAATTAATATATCCAAAATGTGAACAAGGATTAATCCAATGTTATGCTAATCCAACAAATTCTACTTTATGTTCCAACGTTGATTCATTTTGTTCCAAATCTATGTTCGGACCATTTGATAAAACAGGACTAAATCCATTTGATATTAGAAAACCATGTCATGAAAATCCTGAGGATACAGGAGATTGTTATAAAGAATTAGATTATGTTTCTGAATATTTATCATTATCAAATATAAAACAAGCAGTAGGTGTTGATCCAAATATAGTTGGTGGTGAATTTTCCGGTTGTTCATCAAACGTTGGTAGTTTATTTCGTTCAGTTGGTGATAAGGCAATTCCTCATCAACAATACGTAACTGAATTATTAGAATCAGGGATTAAAGTATTGATTTACGCAGGAGATAAGGATTATAGATGTAATTGGATTGGTAATTATGAATGGACTAATAATCTTCCATATAACAAGCATTATTTTTTTAATAAACAACCATTATTACCATGGCGGTTAACTCCTAATGAAGTTGCAAGTGGTGAAATAAAATCTTATGAAAATTTTACATTTTTAAGAGTATATGACGCTTCCCATTTACTCCCTCACGATAAACCAAGAGAAGCATTACATATGTTAAATTCATGGTTAAACAATAATTTATATTAAAAAGATCCAAGAGTAAATATATATATATATATATATATATATATATTATTAATTTTTTTTTCTTTTTTTTTAATTATTTTTTCTTTTTAATTTAGCCAAGCAATCATCACAATACCATTTACCTTTAGGTGGATTCTTGAAGCCAATACATGGAAGATGATACCATTCTCTAGGACAATCATCACCATCACACCCTACCATTTCTCCAAATGAAACTTGATTACAATAACAATATGTAGGTTCAGGATTTGTTGACGAAGAATTTCCCTTTTGAGGAATTACTATTTCTGCTCTAACTTGCATGATGGAAGATGTACTGGTTTGTGAATCAGTGTTTGTTACACCATCATTTCCAACTTTAGATCCAGTTTCTTCTTCTTTCTTTGGTCTTGATTTTTTCTTTGGAGCACCACTAGTAGTTGTTGTTGTTGAAGGAGTTTCAGCTCTTTGAACATCATCAATTTCCTTTCTTACTCTCTTCTTACCAGTTGGACCACCACCAGATCCAACCGCAGTAATGGCAGAAGAGGATTTAGTATTAGTTGTAGTAGTATTACCATTAGTAGAAGATTCCAAAGGAGTGGATTCTTTATTTCTTCTCTTCTTTGAAGTTAAATGATCATCCCCATCTTCTTTATTGGCCTTTCTAGCAGCTAAAGCTTCTCTTCTACTTTCACTTCTTAAAGCTTGGGCCGACCTATCGGCATTCGTGGCACTATTACTATTAATGAAATTAGAATCCATAATCATAGCAGGATGATTCAAAGGACCAATTCTAATTGATTCTGGAATTTCATTATTATTAATAATTAATTTATAATCACCATTTATTCTATAAAGATGTTTATTTAATAAATCTGTTGCAACTGATGTTACATGCATTTTTTCTTCTAAACATGGAATAATTTCATTAATTTTTGATTTAATTAATGATAAACGATTAAAAGCTTCCGGTTTATCCTTAGATTTATTTTCTTCATGTAAATCAGTAATATAATTCTTAATTAAATAATTAATTTGTGGTATAGAATTTATACATTTTGCATCAATTTCTTTTAATAATGTAAAATATTTAATTAAATCAAGGGGTAAAGCTTCAAAGGCATCACTAATATCATTTAAACCAGGTAATAATTCATTGATATTGGTAATATTCTTGGCTCTTTGTTTGTATTGTTGAAATTGTTGCTGCTGTTGTTGGGTTTTAAGTTTATTTATTAATCGTTGTGATTTCTGACGAGATGGTAAATCTTGATACGTCATTATAATGAAAATGATTTATTAATTGATGGTCCAAATGAGCAGTATTTGAAACAATGGGATATATATATATATATATATATATATATATATATAATATCTAGTTAAATTAGTAAATTTTTAAGATTTCAATCAAGTTGATTGCTTATCCCATCTTTCAAAAAGGAGATTTTTCTGAAATTACAACAAAATAATGAATTGTATTGTATACAGGATAATATGATTTTACTAATGTCTCAAAATTATTTTCACGACTTTTTAAAAATGTCGTTATTATTTTTTCTATGCATAAAAAAAATAGTATGCAACTAGTTGACTAATTTTATGTACTAACAAGGACTTTAATATCTTGGTATATAAGCATCGGAAATAATTAACTAAATTAACAACATTTAAAGTCACATACAAGTGACTTGATTAATTTCCCGACTAAGAAAACACCCTTCTTCTAAATTTCAGAAACAAACTAAAACTTGATACTTTTTTCTGATAATTTAGAAACGGAATTTGATGAAAATGACATAATATTATGGAATAAATGAAATAAATCTTACTGGAATCGATTATCTTGACAATCACTTTCCTTTCAATTAGTTAAAAACACTTTTTGTAGTTTAAAATAACCAATTTGTAGCTGGTAGCGCCTCCTTCAACACGATTATATTTCTTTCTATTATAATTTGTAAGACAAGTTAAACAGATATTTCATTTCCAACCGAAATATCACTTTAACATTAGATGTAATATGGAATTTAAAAATAAAAGATTAGATAATATAAAAGTTTTCTCCTTTATTTTTGTTTATTGGAGTGCTTAAGATCACAAAAATAAAAAATATTAAAATAAAAGAGGAGCCGTACATGTACTCTCGTTTAGATTATACATTTTTCTAAATTAACTATTCAAAATAGTTGCAAACCTGACGTTTAATACATATCTATCTATCTATCTATTTATCTATGTATGCATAGTTTTAATAAGCTTCAGTTTATTTGAATATCAGTTAATAAGGTGAATTGTTGTTACTTTACAGTTTATTATGGGGTTTAACAATGATTCAAACTGTTTCATAAATAAATGGAAAATAAAATAACATTCTAATGTTATTTTAAAAATAAATACTAAACCTACCAATAAAGTTTTAACAAGTTTAAAATTATAATTATTATTGTAAAAATAAAGAATTTATATATATATATATATATATATAGATATATAGATATAGATATATATTTATAATTGTTGCTGTTTATTTTAAATGAGCTGAAGTCACGATTAATTTGTTATTTATTTTTTTTGTATGTTCCTGCATATAAGTACATGAATACATTTTCGCAACATAATAAATAAATAAAAAATAAAATAAAATGCTTAATAATATTAGAATAAAATTTTATAAAAAAACACGTAAATACATCCACAATTTGATCAATAAATCTTCATATATTTCTAATATTGTATAAGATTTTAATGAAATATTTCATTAGAAGTAGATCATATCATATTATAAGACGATTAATTCTAGTCATCGTCAACCTCAATTTTTTATATTGAATCATATAAGGATAAGTTTTAGTAACTAGAAAATAATTTTCGATTACTTTACTTTGGCCAATGATATTACCTTGTTTGATATTATAAATATATAATCATCAAGATCCATTCGTTAAAATATCATATAATAATAATAATAAATAATATAAATCCATATTTATAAAAACTCGTTTAAAAAAAAGTAACAGAAAATTTCAAAAAAACTTTTTCCGGCATAAAAAAAAAAAAAAAAATAAAATAAAAAAAAGTAAAAAACTGTGGCTCCACAAGAAAAATTTCAAAAGAAAAAGGTTCCCTTAAAAATAAAAACTGTTCCTTCTTAATATATATTATAATAATATCTTTCAAATCCCGTTATCATTAATAAGCTGATATACTTCATAGGATATATATCTATATTATTTGCTTTTACGTCCATATTCATATATATTAATCAATCAAATCAATCCATCCAAATAGGGGGAAGAAGACTTTTGTGTGTTTAAGCGCAAAGAAGAAAAAAAAATAAAAATAAATTATTGCAACAATAAAAAAAAATTCAAGATCAAAAGAAAAAAAAACTATCAACAAATTTACAACGGAGAAATTCCATATATAAATATAACTTTGGCGGACTTTCAAACTATTGAAAGTATCTTAATAATAATAATAATAATAATAATAATAATATATAATAATAATAATAAAATAGTGGGTACGGGTTTGAACTTTTTATTTTAATTTTTTAAAACCACACCTTTTTCAGAAAAAATAAAATTTTAGAGAGAGAAAATTTGGCGTTTGATTATATAAATATAATCGGTACTTTCTCCTTTATTTTCAACCCTATTGATAAAAAGATTTCTGAATTGTTTTTATCTTATCAACAGTAATTATATATAAATATATACATTATACAATTACTTTGTTTAAAAAGAAGAGGTTTCTAAAGGGATTTTAATTAAATTAATCATACCACGGCCGTGAATGAAAAAAAAAATACTACTAATTATTACGAAATCAAAACATAAGAACAATAATAATAGTAACAATATTAATAATAATTCATCATTCGTAAAAATAAGTTTTACTCGATTAACAAGATAGTATTAAATAGTAGTGTCATTTTTAATTCTAGTAGATACTATTGATTTTTTTGTTCTTGTTTTTCTTTTATAAAATTGGTTGTTTATTCATATGGACAAAGATCAGCCACAGTTTGGTAGATTGTATAATAATCCTAGGAATAGTGATAATCGTAGAAACATACCGACTAATACTAATAATCAACAAGACTATCAACAAGATCGACAATCTGATCAATCACAACAATCACAATCACAACTACAGCTGCAACCACAATCGCAAGACCCGCCACACCAACAACAACAATATAATCAATCATCACGATTTAATAATATGTTTTCACCTCAACCAAGGCCAACAAGCCCTTTTAATCATAATCCATCCTCATCATCATCAAATACAAAGAAATTAAGTGCTGCATCATCTCCGAATTCCAATATAAATTTTTTATTACCAACTCAAAGGCATACTCCAAGTTCAATTGAACAAAATATAAGTTATACAAGAGGAGTAAATACTCCAAGAGGTACATCAAATACAACCTCAGCTAATATAAGAAAAGATAGTACAAGTATATCAACACCACCATTATTATCAATAAATACTCCTCCATCACATACTACTGCTCAAACTCCATTTCAACAACAATCTCAACCATTACAACAATCATCAACTCAAGATGATGATGAAGATGAAAGATTCTTAAGATTGGCAAGAGAAGCATTAGTAGCTACGGCAGCAGGAGCTACATCCAATGGTTCAGCATTGGTTGATCCCACCATTCAAGATTTATTAACGAGATTACAATATGCTGCATCACCTCATGGAAATCCAATTGGACGAGGAAGTAAAATCACAACTAATAGAAAAGGTCAATTAAATATTCAAGGATTTTATGAACAATTTCCTAATTTAAGTAATAATATATTTCAAGGTGATCATGAAGGTCATCCAACTCCTTCTTCTACAACTTCAACCACTAATAAATCAAATAATCCAAGTTCAAATAATGATGGTTGGAATTTTTTAATTGGTGAACCATTAACATTTAAAGTTGCTGGGGTACCGTATAATAAAGAGCAACAACAACAACCTGAATCATCATCATCATCAACAACAGTTTCTAGTTCAATATCAACAAATACCAGTACATCAGTCACAAATAGTAGACAACATTCAATACATGGATTATCGTCACTTTTACATGATGATTCAACAACAGAAACTTCAAGAAATAGGTCTTTATCAGTTGGAGGAATTAGAAAACCTTCAACTACAGGTGATAATCCTGTACGTAAGTTTTTATGTGATAAATGCTCGATGTCATTTAGAAGATCATCAGATTTAAAAAGACATGAAAAGCAACATTTGACAATTCCACCAAATATTTGTGAATTATGTGGTAAAGGATTTGCAAGAAAGGATGCATTAAAAAGGCATATGAGTACTTTAACTTGTAAAAGAAATGCTGATAAAAAATTATATATTGATAATTTAAATTATTTACGAGATAATAAAGGAGCTCAAAGTAATAATGAAGGTGATGATGATTCTTCTTCATCAAGAAATAGATTTGATGCTGACTTTTAAAAGATAAATAAATAGAAAAATAAAAAATAAAAAAAGGTTCTATTTCTTTAATCAAAAGAGAAAATATTATATATATTTTTCAGTATAAGTTTTTTTGTATTAATATAAATTTTTTAATTAATTAATTAATTAATTATACTCGGTTAAGTGGATATTGCCGTATTGGGTTATTGGCCAGAATACCGTTATAATTCACATGAGAAATCATCTTATGATTAATTGAATTGTACATTATTTTTTTTTGCAGCTTTACAAAAGTATCAAGTAAAAATTATATAATTTTTACTTTATGCATCTCTTTATCCTTTATAACATTAAGGTTATCTATTTATAATGGTCAAATAATAATATTTTTTTTCTTGAACCCGCCAGGGGGGGACATCTGGTGATGGATTGAGTTTTTTTTGCGTGCTCGTAAGACTTTACGAATTATTGATCGTCAGGCGTTGAGTAAGATTAGAAACCGATAGATAGCCAAGTAATTAGTCTTTGGTCTTGACAGGTGACTCATAATTAAAACGTGAATGAAAATTAATCGTCCTCGTAATGATACCGTTAACTCATTCGAAATTAAATCTTGACGCCAGACTGCTATCCGATAAATAAATTTGTTGGGAAACAAAGTTATTTGAGAAAAGTTTAAACATAAGTAAAAGAAATCTTAAATAATATTCATTTTTTTAATATGACTTGCAGTAGACCTATCTACTTCTATTAGTATCCAGCTACATGTAGGCCTAATCATTCTTGCGCTGGTCTACGTCATAAAATATAGCCTCATCGCCAAATTGTTGCTACCGTTTTTTCTTTTTTCTTTCTTCATGTACAACAACTCATAATGATTTTACTATTGAAAGATCTACCGAGACTCATTATTGTATATATCCATTGGATACATTTTATTTAATGGATATATATGTTATGACGTATTATATATGTATGTAGTTAAAAAGTATAACTAAAAATCTCAAAAACAAAAAAATAGCTATAACCGTAATCCGCTTCTAAGCTCCTCGGTTAACAACGAAACAAACCAAAAAAAAAAAAAGAAAAAGAAAGTTGAGTCTTTTTGAATCATCATCACAATTAGAGTATAAATATATTTAAAATTGGCCAACTTTTAATTTAAAGACTTTATAGTTTGTATTGTTATCGAACTTTTTTATAATCTTTAAGAATCATATTCCATAATCTCATAAAATTCTTGATTAAAAACTAAAAAAAAGCATATTGCATATTCTAATCCAATAAACCTGGATTTATCATCAATACTTTTAATTTATCAAAATTGTTGTGTTTAAAACAAACCATTTATCGAAGAAGCAATTATAAAAGTCTACTAAAAATATCATTAAACATGGCTGCTCCTCAACAACAAGCTAATGAAAGATTACAACAATTATCTCAAATTTTAAATCCCAATAAAACGGATGCTTCAGGTCAATGGCATTATCATAGACCAGAGCAATCACTTGCTCCTGAAAAACCATTCAGAATTGCAGTTATAGGTTCTGGTAACTGGGGTACTACTATTGCTAAAGTTATTGCTGAAAATGCCCTTTCAAGACCAAACCTTTTTAGACATCAAGTTAAAATGTGGGTTTTTGAAGAAAAAATTGATGGTAAAAATTTAACTGATATTATAAATACTCAACATGAGAATGTTAAATATTTACCGGGAGTTAAATTACCTAGTAATTTAATTGCAGAGCCTGATATTACTAAAACTGCTTTTGATGCTGATTTATTAGTATTTAATTTACCTCATCAATTCTTACCTAAAATTTGTGCACAATTAAAAGGTCATGTATCGCCAAATACAAGAGCTATATCATGTTTAAAAGGTTTAGAAGTCACTCCAGCTGGTTGTAAATTATTATCTACTGTTATTACTGAAGAATTAGGGGTTACTTGTGGTGTTTTATCAGGTGCTAATTTAGCTCCTGAAGTTGCAAGATGTAAATGGTCAGAGACCACTATTGCTTACAGATTACCTGCTGATTATAGAGGTCCTGGTAAGGATATTGATGAATTTGTCTTGAAAGCCGCTGTCCATAGACCTTATTTCCACGTCAATGTTGTTCGTGATGTGGAAGGAGTTTCTGTAGCTGGTGCTTTAAAGAATATTGTTGCATTAACTGTTGGGTTTGTTGAAGGTTTAGGTTGGGGTGATAATGCTAAAGCAGCTGTTATGAGGATTGGATTATTAGAAATTATTAAATTTTCAAATATGTTTTTCCCCTCATCTCAAAGTTCAACATTCACAGCTGAATCTGCTGGTGTGGCAGATTTGATAACAACTTGTTCTGGTGGTAGAAATGTTAAGGTTGGTAGATATATGGCTCAAACAGGTTCTTCTGCTTTAGAAGCTGAAAAGAAATTATTAAATGGTCAAAGTTCTCAAGGTATTATTACTGCTAAAGAAGTTCATGAACTTTTATCAAATGTTGATAAATTAGATGAATTCCCATTATTTGAAGCTACTTATCAAATTCTTTATGGTTCTGAATCCATTGAAAACTTACCAAACTTGTTAGAAAGAGATTGAATGTATATATAAAAACCCACCTCAATCCATTCGATTTTTTTCCTTTATTTATTTGACACACACATTTTTTTTGAATCCTTTTGATTTTATAGATACTTTCTTTTAATACATAAAACAAAAAAAATATTAATTTAATATTACGATACATGAGATTTTATAAAAATGCTAGAATATAATCTATGAATTAAATTTTTGGACGCTTAGCCCTTTCTTCATCTTCACCTTCACCATTTTCCCCATTAGAATTTTCAAGAGGTCTTTTATGTTTGGCATTAAATCTAACTAAGAATTTTTCCATATATGCATTAGCAAACTCTTTAGTTTTCAATAATTTATGTTTATCTAATTCCAGGGGCGGCATCACTTTAGAATCCTTTTTCATTTCTTTAGATACCAATTTTTCAACTATATCCTTTGCACATCCTTTAAGATCTTCTTTCTCAATATTACTTGCCTGTTTCTTAATCAAATTGGGTACATACTGAGCAAATAATTGCTTCCATCTCTTTGCCATACGTTCAGGGGTAGGATCGGGCTTGGGTTTGAGTTTTTCATGACGCTGATGTCCATTGGAAGAAGATTTTGGTAAGGCGGTATCCGACGATGGCTTCTTTAATTGCTTTCGCTTTATGGCAATTTTTTCCTTTAATAATCTTTCCTTTTCTTTCAATTCATTTTCTTTCCTTTGAGCCTCGGTTTTATGGGTTTGTTCAATCAATGCATCCAACTTTTGTTGCTTTTCACGCAACTTCCGATATTCTTCTTCTCTTTGTTGCTTAAGCTTCTGTTCTTCTTCTTTAGCAAGTTCTTCTCTATAAGCAATTTGAGCAGCACCGGGATTAGTATGATTATCACCGTTGGTACTACTTTGTTGCCTTGGAGCCATTGCCTTTGGCCCAATTGGGGTACTAATTGGTTTCTCCCAACTTGATTTTTGTAACCCACGATTATAATAATACAATTTTCCGGTGGATGGATCGGTTGCTGCTTCCCAACCAGCTGGTAAATCGTCATCATTTGTAGAAACAGGTTGAACTTCAGGTTCTGGGGTACGAGTTGCTCTACCATATTGAGATAAATCAGTATAACCCTTAGCCTTTGGAATTCTATATGCCATTTCTAATTTGCCCCACTCTTCTATTAGCTTTAAACTCAATTTTCTTATAACAATATTTTTAGTAGTTAGATTTATATCTTTAACAACATCTTCAATTTGAGATGAAGAAATCTTATTTCTGGTAACTTTGGGCCACCTATTTAAAATTTCAAGAATTAAAATCATAACGTTATTATCATCTTCATTTTTAAAATCTTTTATAATTGTTGACAATGCTTTATAACCATGAAATCTTATGATAGCTAGATTTATTGAATCATCCTTTGATAAATTTATTCTTTCTATTAATTTCTTTATCACGGTATGATCTTGGGTTTTCATTAATGCACCCATTACTTTAGATACTTCTGACTCTTTCAAATCTTCAACAATAAGTTCTTTCACAAATTTCTGATTAATGGCAGATGAATCACTTTGTTGCTTAGATCTCAAAGCTTTATTTTCTTTCAACCATTGTTTTTCTTGTTGTGGAGTAACACCTAAAGCTTCTGCAATACCTTCAGGTAATAATAAGGCGGCATCAGTTTGTGTCTTACCACCCATAAATTTAATACAATTTGGTTCACCACAGTAACATGGTTGAGATTGAGCACCATATCTATCAACATTATAATCAAATGTAATTTCTTCACCCTTTTGAATATTCTTTTTTGCAAAAATACCCATTCTTAGTTTACCACCAACAACCCACTTATCCACAAATGCATTAGGACTACAGGAATGATTAACAAATCTAGCCAATGAGCCCTTGAGGGTAGCATCGATGAAAGAATCATTCTTTAGCATCATGAAATAAAAATGCTTAAAATTTTTAGCATCATAGTCAAGCATTCTTCTACGAAATACTGGTTCATCAATAACTTCTCCAATATACTCATAAATAAAGGATGATTCTGTAATAGTAGAATTGGCCCTAAGACCATATCCTTTCTTTTCCGTTAAGAATACTGATACATCAGCATATTGCTTCTTTTGAAATCTTTGATTTTGACAACTTTCTCCACAACTACATTGACCATTAACACATTCTACTGATGTGAATCTATTTATACAATTTGAATCTTCTCCACATGCCAAGTTTTGTTGTGTGTTTGAGTCCCATTGCTCTTCACAATCACAAGTCATATATTCTTGTTGACCAGAAGAACCCGCTGCCTTATTTGAGTAAGTACATTCTTCTAATACAACAAATTTTGAAATTGCTTCTTCAGTCTTATCAGGCTCATCAAGAAACAACTGAGGACTTCTATGCTTAGTTGGCAGCGGAGTTGTATTTGGTGTGATTGATTCTAATTCTGATTTATCAATATCAGACATTATGTGCTAAAGAAAGAATGAATTTTGGAATCTTTTTATTGAGGTAAGTTTTTTTTTAACTAGTTAATAACTCGAAGGATCGTGATTTAACCTATTCAATTTGTCAAGCTTTTAATATAAACAATAGTATCCACCCCCACTATGATCCCAAATATAGGAGAACTAAAGTAATTTTTAAATAAAATAATTATGAAAATTGAAATCAGTAAAAACTTTAAAATTTGAACAGTAATTTTTTTTCAACAAAAATTGAATGCGGACTATTAAATTTCATTATTGTTTTACTTTTTATTTGGCATTAAAGTAAACTGTTGATAGAGCTTTTCCTTGTAAACCATATCAATGAATTAAAAGTAAGCTGAAAATTTATATTGTATTATTATAAAATTAAATGATTATTTAAAGTTTCAGAAATAAATAAATTCATTTGATACGTAATAGAGTTAAAAAAACAGGGGTATGCAGAATTGAACAAAATCCAAACTAAATGCTTATGAATCCATCTCCTATTCTTCGTGAACTGTAGGGATTGGTTCTTTATCATCAACTACTTTAGTGTCTTTATCATCTTCTTTGTCAGAAAAACTTCTAACACGTTCTTTGTTTTCAGAAGCTGTTTGTACCAATTGAACAAATGCATCACTCAGGAGTTTTTGTTTGGTAGCAGCTTTGCTAATATCCTCTTTGTAAGGAGATTTTATAGGAGATAATGATGCCTTAGATTCCTCAGACTGTATTTGGGCAAGAGCATCAGATAATTTTTTCCAAGACGTAATTGGTGGAGGATGCTCAACTCTGGGACTAGATGTACCAACTTCACTAAGCAATGACCCTGATTCACCAAATAAATTAATTTCATTAGGATCATCATCTTCTTCTGTTTGAATACTCTTCAATTTCTTAATTCTATTATTCAATTTGACCAACATAATAGCTTGTCTAAATTTAGCTTTAGCATCGAAACCTTCTTTAAAGTTAGGTAATAAATCGGTTTCTTTATGAGAAGCAGCAACAGAAACTAACCATGGATCATTAAATAATTGCTTTGCAGTGGGTCTATTTTTTGGATCAAATTGTAATGCTTTGACAATAAATCTACGAGCATCTTTGGAAATATCTTTCCAATAATCAGTATGAAATATAACGGCATTATTATGTTCAACTTCACGAATAAAATCGGTAACATTTTCAGATCTGAATGGGGGATAACCACATAATAAAGTATAAGTTATAACTCCCAAAGACCAAACATCACAAGATTTATCATGACCAGTACCTAGTATAACTTCAGGAGCACAATAACCAAATGAACCAGCAGGAGAAGTTAATTTCTCATCAGGAGATTGCAATTTTTTTGCAATACCAAAATCAGCAATTACAATATTGGCATCTTCTGCTGGAGTTAAATATAATACGTTTTCTGGTTTTAAATCGCGATGAACAATATTTTCATCATGTAAATAAACAAGTGCTTCTAACATCTCAATAATTACCAATGAAGCATCATGTTCAGTAAATTTACCTCGATTAACAATTCTGGCATATAATTCACCACCGGTTGCTAATTGAGTTACAATATAAAATTTATCCTTTGATTCAAACCAATCTCTAAATCCAACTATATGAGGATGATGTAATTGTTGTAATAATTTCAATTCTTCAATAACCATTTCTTCATTACCCTTCAACAACTTCTTTAATATGATTTTAACTGCCACCTCTTCATTAGTAACATTATCTCTTGCATATCTAACAATACCGAAGGAACCAGCCCCAAGAGTTTTACCAAATACATAATTTTGCTTTCTAGAATAAGAATTTGGTTGACCAGCCAATTTATTAATGAATTTTTTGAATTGATTATGATCAGTATGCGTCGCGTCGGATGGTACAGACATGATTAATTTGATTAAGCTATAAATAAATAAATAAATAATTGCATAAATAAATTGTCTAATTCTTAAATAAAGATTACTGTTGTTCATTTTTTGTTTGTAAGGGGGTGGAGGCTATAAAAATTAAAAAGGAGGTATGGATGTTTCCAAATTTAGAATTTGTTTTCTTTTTTTTTTTATAAAAATAATCTAATTATATCAAAAATAATATCATAAAATTCAATTAATTAAAATTAGATGAGATTTAGATGATATTTATATTAATAATGTTTATAGTTGCGTGTCGCTGTTGGGTCGAAATATTATTTTATTAATTTTATTACCAATCATAATTAAAGATTTCTTTTTAAGCCAATTTTAGTTTCTCCAATTTTTCCACTTCCTATATTCATTTAACCAACTTTATACATAAATTTTTAATTATATAATTATAAAATTTTATTAGGTATACATTTATATAAAGAAGCAAAATAAACAAAAAAATAAAAAAATAAATAAATAAATTAATAAATAAATTAACATAGAATCTTTTCTTCTTCTTAATTAACAAAAAGAATAGAAAAAACCAATATTATTATAGTAAAGAATTGAAACGAATTAAAAGGAAAATATTATTATAATAATTTATAAATTAAAATTGTGTAGCTTCTTGAAAATCTTCTTCAGTTATATTTGATCTTTCACACATTTGTTGGAAAATACTACCTTTTGAATTAAATAAATTTCTTGGAGTATCAAATTCTGTTACTTCACCTTTATCTAAAACCAATATTCTATCATAATTAATAATTGTCTTTAATCTATGAGCAATACATAATATAGTACATTGAGAAAATTCTTTAATAATTGAAGTTTGAATCTTAGAATCAGTTTCATAATCAACCGACGATGTAGCTTCATCTAAAATAAGAATTTTAGAATCTCTAACTAATGCTCTAGCAAATGCAATTAATTGTCTTTCACCCAATGAAAAATTAGAACCTTCATCTTCAACAGTTTGATCTAAATGAAATTTATGAATGGTGGTTGCATCAAAATCAGTATCATCTTCAGGTTTAATTTGTTGTTTAACTAAATCCAATTTACCTATTTCAATTAATCCAGTTCTTCTTAATGCATCCCATAATTTATCATCCGAACTTTGATTAAATGGATCTAAATTCTTTCTAATAGTACCTTTAAATAACACTGGATCTTGAGGGATAATTGATAATTTTGATCTTAAATCTCTTAATCCTAATTCAGAAATATCAACATCATCAATTAAAATTTGTCCATTTTGTAATTCAGATAATCTATATAATGCAGTCATAATAGATGATTTACCGGCACCTGTTCTACCACAAATACCAATTTTTTCACTAGGTTTGATATCAAAGGTTAAATTCTTTAATACTAATGGTAAACCAGGTCTATAAGCTAATGAAACATTGGTAAATGAAATTTTACCAGAATGAGGCCAATTTGGTGCTGGTGTACATTCAGGAATTTCATAAGGTGCTTCTGCTGGTAAATTAAATGCATAATCATTTAATCTTTCAACTGAATTCATTTCATTTTCAACTTGAGTAAAAGTTCTAATAAGCATTGACAATTGACCGGCGATTTGGAAAACATATGATAATAATAAACCAACAGAGGCAGCACTAATATTGAAAACACGACTAACACATAATAAAGCAATTAATAAAGCAAAAACACAAGCAATAATATCCATATGAATAGCTAACCAACGTTGATTAGCAATAGTTAAGAAATAAGCTTCATTCATTCTATCAATTAAATATGAATTATGACTTAAAAATCTGGTTTGAGATTTATAAGCTTTAATAGTTTGCATACCACTTAAAGTTTCATTAAAATGATTATAAACAAATGATCTTTGAACTGCTTCCAAGCGTTTAATTTCTCTAGCTGATGCTTGATAATAATTGGCAATTGCAACAAACATAAATCCTAAAAATGGTACAGCAATGGCAAACCATGGTAAATAAATAATACATAATATTATAACCCCCATAATATTACCAAAAACAAATAAAAAGAATCTTAATTGATCACCAATTTCATTATCTAAAACATCGGTATCTTTTGTAAATCTATTTAAAATTCTACCCATTGGGGTAATATCCATGTAACCCATTGGAGCATGTAAAACTCTCTTGACAGCCATAACATTTAATTTGACCGAGGCGGTATTTGTCATATAAACCAAAGTAATAAATTCAATTGTTAAAAAGAAAAATGCTAAAATTGTAAACATCACATAAAATCCAATATAAAAATTATCATGAAGATCTTTAAACTTATATTCTGTCCAGAATGATAACCAAGTATTTGTGAATAATTGACAAAATGTAGTTAAAATCATAGTTGATATCATAAGTGGAGTTATACCCCAAGGAGTAAACTTACCTGAACCTAAAATGACATATTGTTTATAAACACTAAGACTAATACCATTAACGGCTCTTTGTTCAACATCCATTAATCTACCATCTTCACCAATATTTTTATTAAAATTTTTATGAATAGCTTCTTCATCTTCTTCAACATGAGTGGATTTCTTGGTAAGTTGACGCTCAATTAAATCACGTTCTAATTCAATTGTTTCTTCAACTTCTTCATTTTCTTCTTCTTTTGCTTCGGAATTAAACGCCATTAATTTATTATAACCAGCATTTCTAGATTTTAATTCATCCATAGTACCAAAATCCATGGTACCATCACCATTTAAAAATATAACTTTATCAGCAGCACCAATTAATGATAATTGATGAGTAGCTAAAATTCTAGTTTTACCCTTTAAAACATCTAAAATACAAGAATTCATAATATGTTTACCAACTCTAGCATCAACGGCGGATAAAACATCATCCATTAATATAATATCTCTATTAGCATAAACTGCTCTGGCTAAATTAATTCTGGCCTTTTGACCACCAGACAACGTAATACCTCTTTCCCCAATTTCAGTTTTATCACCAGCGGGTAAAATTTCTAAATCACTTTCTAATGAACATGCATAGATAACTTCATCATATTTTTGTTGATCAAATTCACAACCAAAAGTAATATTTTCACGAACAGTGGCATTTTGAACCCATGGATATCCACATAATAATAATGAACCATCAACACTAACTTCACCAGTAGTACGTTTCATAAATCCTGAAATGGCACTTAATAATGATGATTTACCAGAACCAATTAAACCAGTTATAACCACAAATTGACCCTTTTCAACAGTAAAATTAATATTATTTAATCCAGTAAATTGAATTTCTTCTTCTGAACTTGTATCACTTAAATCAAGTTCTTTTTCATTTGATGAATTTTTATGAGAAAGCTTTAAAGGTCTTGATTCACCTTCAATAACTTTTTCTTCAGGTTTTTCATGTTCATTAATAGTACCTGTATCTTCATCGTCCTCACTACCAAATGTTTCCCATTCAAATGAGGCATCTTTAACTTCAATTGCAACATTGTCTTTTCTCATTGATGTTAATTTATCACCTCTGGCTTCAATTTGAGTTTCATCAATATTAATTTCTTCACTAGCTAAATAATCACCGACTCTTTGTAAACCAAGATAAGCATCTGCACCGGATGATAACGCCATTGGTACCAAGAAAACTTGTTGAGTTAAAGTATTAAACAATGAAATTGATGAAAAAATCGAGGCAGGATCTCTTCTATGACTTCCAATACCATACAACACTAAAAAGGCAATCATTGATGCAAATAATGTTAAAGACATGGCAAATGCTGTAACAATATTTCTTAAAACTTGCATTCTGTAAATAATTCTCATTTCACGTTTTCTAATATCTGAAATATTTTCATGATATGGTGGTTCCCATGAATAAAATTTAATAATTTTTAAATTATTTAAAGCTTCTTTAATAAAATTAACTCTAGCATCAGTATATTTATTAGCTTTAAATCTATAAGCAAATAATTGTTTAGTAGTAAATGCAATACCAACCATAAATAAAAATAATATAGCAACCCCAACTAATGCTGATACACCAATATTAACAATTAAAATTGCAACGGCAATAAAAATTGGAATTGGAAATACGAATAAAAATGGTTGAAAACCAATAGCAAAATCAATTCTTGATAAATCTGTACCCATCATTGAAGTAATTTTCCCAGTTGAATATTTATGTCTTGAATTTGCACTTAAAATAAATGATTTATCTAAAATAGCCTTGGTTAAAACGGCTTTTGCTTGAGCACCAGTTAACATTGATCTATAAAAGAAATGATTAATACAAACCCCCACTATAAAGATAATGGCAGTGGATCCAAATGAATAACCAAGACCTTTACCAATACCCAATTCAAAACCAAGTGATTTTGCTTCAACATATTGAATTAATTTTTTAATTAAAAGTGGATTACAAGTTTGTCCCACATTACTCATGGTTAAAAATACACATGCTCCTAAATATTGATATTTAAAGGTTTTAAATAATGCCCATGCAGTTAAAGCTTTTGGCATTACGAAATCTTCTAAATCAATTTCGTGATCAACGGTTGAAGTTTCAAAAGTTTCATTTCTAGCTTTACACTTCTTATGAATATGCTTCAATCTTGCATCATCAATATCTTTATATACAATGGTTTTAAATCGAAGAGCCATATGTTCAACTTTAATATCTTCACTTAATTTAAATAAATCTTCTGGTTCTAAAGTTCTCTTATAACCAGTTTTCATAATTGGACCTAACCACCAAAAAAAAATTTGATAAAGATAATTAGTGGTCTTTTCCGGGTATGGTTTTCTTTCTGCATCTGTCGGTAAATGTGGTATATCTTTAGTAAAGAATATACTCAACATACGTTTCTGTCGTTGAAGGTGACTATTACCATCTTCAAGATGACTAGGTATTGATTCACTTGACATAATGATATATTATTATGACTATGATTAGTAAATCGATATTGAAATAGATATTCGATATAAATGAAAAATATAGCAGATTTTCATATGTAGACGATTTTTTTTTAAAAAAATGGAATTTATAAATTATTTATAAATATTTCAAAAAATTTATATATCAGTCAGTACAAAAGCAAAAAAAAAAAAAAAAAATTAAAAAATGCAAAAATAACATTTTTTTTTTTAGAATCTTTAAATATTTACTATAAGATATTAAGGGATGCTATAGTTTCATTTTTATCGATCTGGGAAGTTATACATGGTGTTCATTCTGCGTATGGGTATTACAAGTATGGTTTGTTAATTAATATTAATATTTGGAAGTTATATCATTTATTATTATTTACTTTTGTTAGTCAGAGTTTCAAAACTTTTGATGAACTTTTTCGCACATAAATCCCAAATAGGAAACGGACACGGAATTAAGCATTAAAATAAAATCTTTCTTTTTTTTTTTTTTTATTTTCTTCTTCTTTCTACAGCGGGGCCATACCTCCTATAAATATAAAATAAATAGAGCAATAATTAAAGAGAAATAATAATAAATACATATAGATTAAAGGAGGCATAAGGCAGTGCTAATTACAACCCGTATCATATCATTAATTGGGAATTAAATCCATAGTAATATGGATTTTAGTGGTGGTAGGAGGGGGACTTAACAGGAAATGAATGGCACTTTCCCATTTAAGTCTTTACGTGTTTCCATTTAGTGGCATGGCTGCATAAAAAAAAGCTAATTTTTTTTTTTTTTCTAATCTTTTAAACGCTTATTAATATATTATTTAATTATTTCATTTCATCTGTATGATGGATTACGTATTAAGCCTTACTTTCTATAATATATATTATAGTCTAATTCGTATATGTCATCTATATTATTTATCATCCAATATATTTATTTATATATATATTCTTGATGGTGTTACATTTTATCGTTAATTTTACTTTTTATAGATTTATACACGGAAAAAGGAATCTTTGATTTTTTTTTTTATAAACCCTAAAAATTCTTTCTTGTTATTGTTTCCGTGCCGACAGTTTTATTTTTTTAACAAAATTTACACGACCTCGGTGATACCGGTGTAAAAAAATAATTTATATTTTTCTCCTATATTTTATATTTGCAACATATTTAATTTCATTTCTTAACATGCTCAGTCTCATAATGCCTATTAAATGTTCTTAGTGAATTAAACACTAATAAACAGATTTTGCATTCTCTCTTTAATTCTTCATTAACCAATATATTGGTGAATTGATCTTTATATTTTGGTTGATTTGTTTTATTATACACAACTTCTAATATTTCAACCTTATTAATTGATTTATCAATTCGTTGACCACCTAATTTAACAGCAGCTTGTTTACTTGATTTAGCTTTTAAGGGTTTAGGTTCCTTTTTCTTTGGCAAAGATAATACTTCGTTATTCTTCTTATTATTATCCTTATTATTGTTTATAAGTTCAAATTGTTGATCTATTTCTGAATCTGATTGTGTTCCAGATTCTGATTCTGATCCTGACCCAGATTCTAACTCTGAGTCTGACCCCGATCCTGATGTTGAAGAGTCAGATGATGATGTGTCGCTAGTAAAATCTTCCTTCATAATTTTTAAAGGTTTTCGTTTAATACGTGCACTTCTTCTTAATAAGGGTAGCGTATGACAATTAATTTCAGAAATAACTTTCAGATTAGGTATATTCTTCTTTTTACCAAAAATCTCATTAATTTCATCATTTAATTTACTAGAATCAAATCTAGTTTGAGTAGGTATATAAACCTTTTGATCATTTATCTCTACTTCTTCTTCTGTAAACACATCATAAAATTCAATTGAATCTCTCAATCTTTTTCTTTCTATGCTGGGTCTTGCAATATCAATTATGGATTGTGATCTGATAATTAATTAATATTGATGTTAGTAGATTGATGTTTACCGATTTTCTGGGCGGCTGGTAAAACTTACACTTGTAAAATAATATCACTCATCTGATGATTTATCATATCAATCATGGTGGGGATAAATTATTATGTAATCGGTTAGTGGATCTGCCAAGATAATCTAATAAAATTCAACAATAAAATGAATAAATAAATAAATAAACATTAAATATCTTGTCGTTAAATCTTTTTTTTTTTGTAAACATTATGTTTACAAAAAAAAAAAAAATAATAAAAAATAGATATTTACACACTGAAGTCGCAAAATATAAATATCCAATATTTCGATACTTATCCATAAGTATCATCATTTAACTTATATATACCATATCTTGTAAGTGGTGTCGTGGAAAGTTTAATATCTCATGTTTCGGCTCATTCTCGTTTCGGCTCACTTTTTCAATGCAGCAGAAGGTTTTATAATAAGTCCTCCACACAAAGCGATATGCCACAGTTTTCAAAAGACTGGTCTGATATATATATATATATATATATAGCTGTTTGTAATATTCAATTCTTTATCATTCAATCGACTAATCAGATTTTTTACATATATTATGACAGACAAAACGAAAAGAACTCCAATTATTATCAATGCATTTGATATGGGATGTAGTGGTCTACAAGCCCCAGGTTTATGGAAACATCCTCAAGATAAATCCCGAAACTATAATACAATTGAGTATTGGACAAATCTTGCTAAACTTTTAGAAAAGGGGAAATTTAATGCATTATTTATTGCTGATGTTTTAGGAGGATATGATGTTTATAATGGTCCAAAAAATATAACTGCTGCTGCAAGATCAGGTGCTCAATGGCCAGTAAATGAACCATCGGCTGTTGTTTCTGCCATGGCAGCCGTAACGAAGAATTTATCATTCGCAGTTACCTTTAGTACAATTAGTGAGGCCCCATATCATTTCACAAGAAGATTGGCTACTTTAGATCATTTAACTCAAGGTAGAATTGGTTGGAATATTGTATCCTCATATTTAGATTCGGCCGCTAGAAATTTATTGAATGATGAACCATTACCTGCTCATGATGAAAGGTATGCTAGAGCCCAAGAATATCTTGAAATTGTTTATCAATTGTTTTTATCAAGTTGGGCGGATGATGCAGTTAAATTAGATAAAGAAACAGGAATTTTTAGTGATCCTGATAGAATCAGAGAAATTAATTATGAAGGGAAATTTTTCAAAGTTCCAGGTCCAAATATTACTGAACCAACTCCTCAAAGATTACCAGTTATTTTACAAGCTGGTGCTTCAAAGGCAGGATTAGAATTTGCAGCTAGAAATGCGGAAGCTGTTTTCATCGGAGGATTTACTCCAGAAGTTTTGAAATATAAAATTAAAGATTTAAAAGATCTTGCCACTAAATATGGTAGAAATGCCAGTGAAATTAAAACTTTTCAATTAGTTACTGCTATTGTAGGTAAAACTCATGAAGAAGCAGTTGCTAAATATGAAGAATATCAGAAATATGGAGATTTAGAAGGGGCTCAAGCATTATTTGGTGGTTGGACAGGTATTGATTTATCAAAATATGGATGGGATGAAGAATTAGATAAAGTTGAAAGTAATGCTATTAGAAGCTTTGCTGATGCGTGGACAAAGAAATTACCGGGTGAACCAGACGGATTTGTTAAGACAAGAGAATATTTAGCTAACAGATTAAGTGTTGGTGGTTCAGGTGTTGTATTCTATGGATCCGCTGAAGAAGTTGCTGATGAAATTGAAAGATGGGTTGATGTTTCGGGAGTTGATGGATTTAATTTTACTTATGCTATATCACCAGGAACTTTTGAAGATTTAGTTGAATTATTAATCCCTGAATTAAGAAAAAGAGGATTGGTTTGGGATGATTATCCAAAGGAAAATCTTACTTTTAGAGAAAATTTATATGGTATTGATAGAGAAGAATCAACTTATCTTACAAAGACTCATCCTGCTTATAACTTAAGATGGAGAGATGGTGAATCAAAAGAAGAATTTGAGGAAAAACTTAAGAAAACTATTGAAGAAAAGTTTACATTCGATTAGATGTACATACATTATATAGATTACAATAAAAATCAGATCATATTAACTTAAATCATTATTTCATATGTCAAAAGGTGATTTGAAAAGTATATTTTTTTTTAATTTTTTGTTTTAGCAATTAAAAAAATTATTTCGGTTCGGGTGTGAAAAATTGCAATATTTAATTTTTTTAATTAATTTAAAGTGAGAGCCACAATTATATATTGTACCAGAATAGGAATCTCAATGCTGTAAGTACAATGAATGAATATATATTATAAATCATGACTCCAGAAGTTTACAAAATCTTTAAAGAGATCTCAATTCACTGAAGATATATATAATTATGACAGAACTTAGTGTGGAAGAAATAGATAAGAAGTATAATCTTAGACCTTTTGTGGAAGCACCACCATCTAAATCAGGTATAAAACCAATTGAATTAGAAGCTGTTGATTTATCTCTATTTGATAAGGGGCCAGAAAGTAGAAAACAATTAGCCAATCAATTAGAAAAATCATTATCAACTTATGGATTTATATCATTAATAAATCATGGAATAGATACTGAAGAATTTGAAAATTTAAAAGCAGTTGCTCAATCACTACTTGAATTACCGGTTGAAATTCAAAAGGACTATTTGGCAGGTACTTGGAAATCCGATTTAGAAGATAGAACCAAATCACTTGGAGCTGAAAGAGGTCCAGGGTTTAAACCAAAAGGATATTGGTCAATGAAGAATGGAGTATATGATTCAATTGTCCATTACAATTTTATTAAATTTTTACATCCATCTTTCTTTGAAGATAAAGAAAAGAAATATCCAGAAATAGCAAGAGCTCATTTAAAACAAATAGCTGATTATTTTAGATATTTGCATAATGAAATCTTAAGAAAATTAACTATCTTATGTGATATAATTTTAGAAATACCTGAAGGTTATTTATGGGAAAATTATTATAAAGTAATTGAAGGAGATTATGAAAATTCTGGACAAGGAGCAGGAAGATTTATGTTATATCATAACATGGATTCAGAAGATGAAGCAAAAGTTGATAAGAATTGGTTAAGAGGTCATTCTGATAGTGGTGGATTTACATTTATAACTTCTCAACCTATTTTATCATTACAAATACGAGATTATTATAGTGGTGAATGGAAATATGTTGGGCATACACCAAATGCATTCATTGTAAATATAGCTGATGGTATGGAATTTATAACTGGTGGATATTTTAAATCTTCAATTCATAGAGTTGTTTCACCTCCTGACGATCAAAAGAATTACAGAAGATTGGTTTTAATCTATTTTTCAACTCCAAAGAACACATGTATTGTAGATCCAGAACCATTAAATTCACCTAAATTAAAAAAATTAGGATTTCTCAAACCAAATGAATGGGATAAGATTACATTTGGTCAATGGTATGAAGAAAAGGCAAGATTATTCGGGAAGAAAACTGTTAATGATTCAAAAAGTGATGAACCAAATTTAGTATTACTTTATGGAAGACTTCATGAAAGATGGCACCAATCAGAAGCCAACTTTACTATTGAAGAGGCAAGAAAGAGATTTAAAGTTATTGAATTGTAAATATAATAATATATATATATATATATAACAATAATAATAATAAATATATGTCTTAATCGTTATCAGATCGTTATCTATTAAAAAAAATGGTTCATATTGTTTTGTTGACAGATGGGATCCACAATAACGCGAGTTTTAATTTTTGCATAATTAATAATTTTAAATTGTGGTTTTAAAGGATCTAATTTTTCATTATTATTGTTGAAAATATATAAATATAAATATAAATATCATCCCCCCTATTTATTCATTTTCTTCTAGTTATGATCCACCATTTCATAATAATCAATTGTTTAAGTATAATAATATACCACTTCTGGAAATAAAAAACTATGCCAATTTCTTCAGTTGCAATCATTGGTGGAGGACCATCTGGTTTAATAGCCTTAGATTCTTTAATTAGAGAAGAAAAATTCGATAGAATAAGATTATTTGAAAGAAAATCTGAAGCTGGAGGTCAATGGGTTTTTAGTAAAGAACCTCCAGAACCATTGGGTTCTATAAAGGAATTAAGTGAAAGAGTCGCAAATAAACATGATATTATACCTGAAGTAATACCAAGTTATGTTCCCAAGACTAATAAGAATAGATATGCTGATTCCGCAATTTATTCGTATTTAGAATCTAATGTTGAAGCCAAAATTATGGAATTTACCGAGGAAGTTTTTCCTGAAGGTCCTACAGATAAATCAATTGAACATTATGGAGAAACTAGTCCCTTTAGACATAATAGTAAAGTTAAAGAGTGGGTTCAAGGTTTATACAAGAGAAAAGGATATGATGATCATATCAAGTTTCGTACTTCTGTTGAATTGGCAGAAAAGAATGAAGTTACTGGTAAATGGGTATTAACATTAAGAGAATTTGGATTAAAGAAAGATTATGTTTGGAAAGAAGAATTTGATGCATTATTAGTAGCATCAGGTAAATATACAGTTCCATATGTACCAGATATCCCAGGTTTACAAGAGTTTCATGATACTTATTGGGGTTCAGTAATTCATGCCAAACAATATAGATCTCGAGAATTTTATAGAAATAAGAAAGTGATTGTTGTTGGAGCTTCAGTTAGTGCTATGGATGCAATTCATGATATAATTCCAGTAGTTAAAGGTAAAGTTATTAGTTCAATTAAGAAAACTACAATTTTCCTTCCAAACTTTGGAGAATCACCATTCATTCATCCTCAAATTGAAAGACGAACTCAAATTATTAAAATCGATCCTGCTTCTAAAACTGTTTACTTTGATGATGGGACTTCAGAATCTGGAGTTGATGCATTTGTGTTTGGAACTGGATATAGCTTTAATTTCCCATTTTTACCCAAACTAGATTTAAAAAATAATAGAATTCAACATTTATATCAGCATGTATCATATATTGAAGATCCGAGTTTAGCATTTGTGGGGTGCGTTGGAGGTGGTTTAACATTTAAAGTATTTGAATGGCAAGCAGTGTATGCTGCTAGAATCTTTTCTGGAAGAGCAATAATACCTTCAAAGGAAGAACAATACCAGTGGGAACAAGATAGAATTAAAGTTAAAGGCGATGTTCATAAGTATCTGTACATTAATGGTGAATATGAAGAATATTTTAATAAAATAAGAGAATTAGCTACAAATGATGGACCGGGTAGGAAATTACCAAAGTATGAACCATATTGGACAGATATTTTCTTTAGGGGACATCAAAGGAAAATGAGAAGATTTGTTGAAAGTAATCATAAGCTTTAATATTATATGCTATAGAATTATATGTAGTAACGTATATATATATATACTAATTGTTATGGTATAGAATGAGAACAAGAAATAAATAAATAAATTTTAAAATTTTAAAAAGCATAGACCTAAAGAACATATTTAATGAAACTGACTAATTCTTTGACGGCCCAAACGAATATTATTCTTAAATAAGTAGTGTTAGCAAAGATCTTTTTGATTGTATTAACAACAATTCCTGATTGACTCAATGAAGAAATTAAATAATCAAGGGTAATTGTTTGATCTTGAATAATGGTAGTTAAAAGTTTTTCTGTAAATTGTTGCATATCAGATGGTTCTAATAATTCTCTAACAGCTGAGACCCCTAAACCAGATTTTTCAAGGGAAACGCAGATACTTCCAACATCAGTCACTGATTGAATAACAGTAATAAATTGATCGATAACAATGGTTTCAGCAGAATTAAAAATACCACCAAGAAGACCAAGAAGATCCTTCTTAGAAAGAATTGGCAGTACTTCTTCTTCACGTTTAAAATGAATAACACCATTTCCCCATAATGATTTAAGAATAGTATATAAACCTGGTAAAAGATTATAATCAGTAAATAATTCCATAACAATATCAAGGGCTAAATTTGATTGATCAAGACCAATTAAAATTGTAGTTAAATTTTCTTTCTTTAAATATTGATTTATTGAAAGAATAACAGTTGATTGAGTGGCTGAATTAGTACAGAAGTCATGTTCAGCTTGTACACCATATCCAGTAGTGTTTAAAACAGTACAAAGTTGAGTAAGGGCAGTGTTTTCCGCTGGTGCTCTCTTGGATAATGATACTGGTAATGAGTTAATAAAATCAACGAGTGACGATAAATCTTGATCATCTCTAGCTAAAAGGTCTTCAATAGGATTTGAAACAACATTACCTAATGCAAATGCAAATAGGAACAAGGCAACAAGCGAATAGACTAATCTCATTTTTTAATATAATATAATATATATATAGTACAAATCGTATTTTTGAAAAAGGCAAACGAAAGGATTTAATAGAAAGAAAAAATTTTATAATAAAATTGAAAACATTCTAAGCATAGAAGAGAGGAGAAATAGTATTATATTTATAAAATAAATTGACATAAAAATAAATATTTTTGGTTTAGCAAATCTAATAACAGGCTCAATCAGGTAAATGAGCTTTCATTGTCATGGGTTATAAATTCGTGATTATTATTTTGAAATTAATTGAGTCGCAAAATTATTGGTAGCAAAAAAAAAAAAAAAAAAGATTTGTCAGTTTCCCTAATTAAGATATTTTGATCGATTTGTTCCAAATTATAAATCATGCCTTAATTAGGAAATTTTTTTTTTTGGATATGTGAGGAGAAATATAAAATTTCAACAAAATCTAACATTTCAATACATTAGATACAATTTTGACTCTTAAATCTGAATTCCTTGGCTCTGGAGTACATGAAAGATTTTCGAAAATTACATGGCAATATTGAAAATTACGAATAATTGAAACTTTAAACCTTGTGTCAGAAGACAAATTCCAGTTTACTATGTAAAAGTTTTGGCGCCGCCGTACCTTGCTTTAATTTTATTGGTTTATTAATATATTATATATATATATATCACATTTATTAATAAAATAGGAATACAACTAGAACTGAAAAATATAAATAAAAAAAATTTCTCTATTAAGAACTAAAACGTGAAAAAATTAAATTTAAAATTAAAATAATAAGAAAAAAAATATGAGTAAAATTCATAATTCCTTTCAAGGTTAATTTAATTAATTACCTTCGTACTCCTCACCAGTTATTTTAAAAGAGTAAAAGAAGGCAATTAATGAGAATAATGCAAGTAACCACCATGAAAATCCTTCATAACCCATTAATTCAAATTGTGCAATTGCCCATCCCCATAGTATAGGACCCGCACATCTTGAAAGGGATGCCATACTCATATTGTAACTATTAATTAAAGCTCGTTGACGTTTTGGTGATGCACGATGAATTAATATAATACCTTGAGAAGCCGTTAATGAAGCGGCTAAGGATGTAAGTGAAGCAGTACCATATAATAAAATCTTTGAAACAATAGGAGGAATATTTGGATTATATTGAGGAATTGTAAATATGTACATGGGTATAAAAAAATAAATGAATGGATAACAAGTTAATCCAATTCTATAAGCGATTCTTGGGGGGAAGAATTTTGTTATTATCGGGAATAAAAATGAAATTACTATAACTCCTAATAAACCAGTAAATGATAATAACCAACCAATTGCATCTGAATTCCATCCATAACCTCCTCTAATATGAAATGGAAATTTAAGATCACTTAATATTATAATCTTTGCTAAAAATACTGGGAAAAATTCTGCATAAATTATATTCAGAAATTTAATCATAAAATCATTAAAAATTATATGATAAACTTGAGTTGGTAATTTACTACCATTTTCAAATCCTTCATCTTCAATTGTTGAAGAAGAAGGTGAAGAATCAGTTGAACTTGAATCTTGAGAAGTTTCTTTATGCATGGTTTCTGTTTTAATATTATTTTCCTTTTTATTATTCTTCTCCTCATGCTCATCATCATCATCATATGGGAACGTTTGTAATTCAACGCTTTCATTGTGTACATCTTCATCTAATAAATTTTCCGCTTGTTCAAAATCATTAGTATACCTTTGAGATTTCCAAGGTCGAGTAGGAGGTTGGAAACCTAAAGTTTTTCTAATAAAATCACCAATATCTAATCCAATATCTCGTTTATCCTTATAATCTTCATGAGTTTCTTCTAAGAATAAAAACCCCACTGTTATAAATACCGATAAGATCAGGGCCACAATAAGATTGGAAAATGCAAATGGATGTCTTTCAAAAAATGGTAAATTTGAATTAATTTCCGATGTATTATTATGATTTTGTAAATTTAAATTAAGTTTATCAGTATCAGTTAAAAATCCTCCTAACCAACCTCCAACACATTTTCCAAGACTCCATAATAAGGTTAAATTTGAGAATGCTAATGCTTGATGTCTCTTTTCATGAGCAATTTCTCCAACCGTGGTTCTAATAATAGATATATTTCCATTAAGTAACCCCATTAATCCTCTTGCGAACAAGGCCATATAAAAATTCTTACTAAATCCAAATATAATCATTGAAATAGCAGTACCTAAAACTCCAAGTAATAAAATATATTTTCGACCATAACTATTAGACAATTTTGCCCATTGAACCGTTGATAAAAATTGACAAAATGCAAATGATGATGCTAAATATCCACTATATCTTGAAGTTTCAGCTTCATTACTAGCCACTCGAAAACTTTTAATCATAAAGTAAATATAGGGGAACATTGAAGTAAATGCAATTGGTTCACTTAATCTAACCATACCGATAACTATCATTTGAAATAGGGGAAACCCATCGAATTGTTCTTTAATTGTATATGTCGCCACCATATTGTGTTATTTTGCTTCTTTAGTTTAAATTGTCAAGCAATTAATAAATTAATTAATCAATTAAAAAAAATTTAATAAAATTTAACTTTGAATTGGTTTGGATTTTTCGTATTTGCCAAGATAAGATAAACAAAAAAATAAAAGTCCGATTGTAAAAAAATAGTTGTTAACTTATCCTTTATGAAAATTAAGATAACTATAATAAATAAATAAATAAACCAAAGTAAAGTAAAGTAAATCAAATCAAACCAAATTGAAAATTGATAAAAACTCTTTGAATAGAGTGAAGAAGAAGAAAAAGAATAAGAAGAATATTCATTTCACATGGAATGGGGGATGGTTCCTTTAAATTTTCTTTTTTTTTTTTTTTTTTTTTTAATTTATTTTATTCTGTTTGACAGCTGGGGGTAAAATAAAAAAAAATAAATATTAACTAAAGAGCCGTATCATGATCATGATTAACAATTTATTATATTATAGATCTGATCTTTAGTTATTAGTTCATACTTCTGTATATACATTACCTTTGTAGTGTCTAGTCATCTACATAGCTTAGGCACGTTCTACTGCTAGATGTTGTATTCCATCATTACAATACTTGTTTTCTAGGGGGGAGTCGCTACGGCTAGCGAGGGGGTAGAAAAACAGAATACTGGTACTGATAATTAAAAGCTTACCAAGATAACAAATTTTACTTAATTTAATTTAACAATTATTATTATTTTACTGTTAAGAAAAATACTATTAGTAATGCTAATTAGATCATATTAAGTGAATATTTAAAATTTATACCACCATCAAATATTGTAAAAGAAAAAGAAAAGAAACAAAAAAAAATTGTGGATAGAAACATATATGATTTCGGAATGAAACCCTTATTATGCGATTCATTAATCCACTTCAGGACATAATGCCGTGGGTTATTACCGAGTGGAAATAACCCTTCTCCCCCAACAAATACCAAAAATATGTTTTGTGACTAAAATACACGACCTCTCCATAAAAATAAATATATTGAGTCGTCACCAGCTACCAATTTAAAAAATAAGTAAATTCATATGATTTAAAAAACCAATTCGAACTATTTAATTCATTACTATACAACCACCGGTTACTAACTGTATAATATTTTTGTTCTTTCTCTATCTATCTAGATCGTATACAAAAAAAACGAATGGGCTTTGGAGTAAGATCCCCATATAGATTAAAATAGTAAAGGTTACGAAAAAAATAAAGAAATCATAATAAATAATTTTTATAATATTGCTTTAGTTACTTGAGTACTCAACTAAGAGAAAATTGAATGTGTTACAATTTAAAATAAATTTAGATGATTAATTAATTGATTTAAATAGCAGAGTAAGTTGCTATAAATAACTTTTATTTTATACTTGTGTTTATTAATTACTATTTTTTAAACCAGAAGTCATTATTATAAATATATGAATTCAAACTTTGAAGAATTCTTAATAATGTATATATGTATAATAGGCAATTTTCTCGATAAATATAATAATATTATGGATTTTCGCTTAAATAAAATGGATCTATTTGCCTAAAAAAAGCATCTCCAGTAGTTAATTACTACAAGTTTTAGTTAGTTTTTATAATAATAATAATAATATATATACCCAGAGGTAAAGTTATGCGGCTGAGAATGATTGATTACAATCAATTACCCATCATAATATATAATAAAAGAGTTGAATAATCATATTGGAATCATATTTTTATATAGTTGATTATCAATATATAAATATATTAAATCAATTTAATATTGAAAAATTAAGTGGTTATAAATTTTATTTTGTTGAAAATTGCTAATAATAAAAATTTAACCCCAAACTCAAAAATTGTTAGTTTTTTTTACCCCTTGAAAAAAAAAATATAAATGAGGAGATTTTATTAAATATATAAAAATAAAATTTTATAGAGAAAGCAAGTATAATAAGTTAACTATAATAGTTAATAATAATTATTATTGATAAGAAATTTATATTATATATGATATATATAATATGTATTCATATGCTGGTTAAAGCGATGGATGGATAGGTGGAGGTGGACAATCACCCTTTATGATTTGACCAGCCCTCTTTTTCTTATTTTTTTTTATGGTGATATTAATTTTTTATTTTTTCTGACTGTCATTATGAAATTTCATTATATAAATTGTATATATATAATATATATGTATATATTATATTATATTATATTATATTACATACATAATGAGAGAAGGAAAAATAAAAAAGGTTGAGGCGATTTTATAAATTTCTATATATAACTTAATTCTTTCTTTTCTTATTAAACAATCAACACTTTTTTTTAAAGGGAAACACCCATCATTATCAATTCTACTTAAAAGGAAATCATTTCATCTATCCACTCTCGCTTCTTAAGCAATTCATTTTGCTAAACTTTTTTTAAATAGAAGTTTTGATTTTCTTTTTGGGTTTTATTTTATTTCCTTTATCCAGCTCATCTATCATATAATATCATATATATATATATCATATATCATATATCTCATCCGTTTTATATTTATTACACTCGCTAGATCCTCAACTTGTCAATTCATTTATTCAAAATATCATTCATATCCTCAAATACCATTTCACAATCGCTTCTTATTATTATTATTAGTAAAGAAAATATAATAATTTAGTTTTTCAATTCAATTATATATGATGAATATAAATCTATCATTCATACCTCCTCAGTTACAAATAACTATCGAGAATCCTCCTTCATCCGCTAGTTCTAATATGTCTTCTAATACCAGTAATAATAATAATAATAATAATAATAATAATAATCATAATATTATATCGCCACTAACTGATTCATCATTTATTCAAAAACAAACTCCTGAATCACATACCCCTCCACCTCCTTATACTTATAACGATCAATCATCATCGTCACAAATTAATAATAATGGTAATCAATTTTCTCAATTACAAAGTCATCAACAACAATTTCAATTAAAAACCCCTCAAACTTCAGCTAGTCCTACTTTTTCCAATAATTTACATTCTAATCAAAATGATTCATTATTCTTCTCACCAATACCTCCCATTGTAAATCAAATGGTAGGAACTCCCATGATTAATCAATCGTCAAGTCCTACCACTAATCAAAGTCTAATAACGCCAATGACTCCAAGTATAGTCAAGAAAAATTATGGTGATGTTATAGTAAATACAACTCCAACCACTGTAGTATGGAATTTTAATAGTAATCCATCTCCAATAATTCAATTTTCTCCTAGTCAACTCACTGGAAATAATACCACTAGTGGTACTACTACTACTACTACTACTACTACTACTAATAATAATAATAATAATAATAATATTTCTCAAGACTATGTAAAATCAAGTCCTACTATTGGATTGGGATTATCTATGGAAGATAGTTTACAAAATCAACAACAATATACTCATCAGCAAGTAAATGAACAGCAGATGTTTTTACATCAACAACAATTACAATTACAACAACAACAGTTACAGTTTCAACAACAACAGCAGCAACAGCAGCAGCAGCAGCAACAACAACTTCGACAATATCAACAGCAACAACAACAACAACAACAACAACAACAACAACAACATCCAAACCACCCTCAAATGTCAACCATCCCTGTAAATTCCCTGCCAATATTTGTAAAAACAGAAGGAGGTTTCAGTCCCGGCCAACAAGTTAAAAAATCAAATTCACCACCAAAATCATCAAAGAAGAAGGGATCAAGAAGAGGATCAACTGATATTAAAATAAAGAAAGAAATTGAATCACCCATACCCCTTACAAATCAAACGTTTACCCCTATACTAAATCAAAATGGTTCAGGTGGTGGTGGAGGAGAAAATAGTTTTCATTCTCCATATTCTCATTATGGTGGTAATTCTACTGTTGATGAAGAATCTCCTAGCACAATACCAATTTCAAGCCCACAATCTACAAGTTCGTCGGTTCATAGCCAACAATATAATAATAATAATAATAATAATAATAATAATAATACTTATCATCAACAACAACTGCAACATATTCATCCACCACCAGCATCACAGTCAATTCATCAGGATATTATATTTGAAAAGGACGATTTAACGGTTGATGATATTCTAAACGGAGATCCGTTTGAAGATATGTCATCTTCAAGTCCTGATAAAGTTAAGGAAGAAGAAGATAGTGAAGATCATAAATCTACGGATGCATTAATTTCAGAATTTATTGATTTTGATTGTGATGAAAAACCAATTGAAGAAGAAGAAGAGGCATTAAAAGTATCATCAATGTCATCATTATCTGCCTCCGCTACTCTGATTACAAAATTAAATTCTTCTACCACTTCAATTAAAAGTATTAAAAAGAAACCTTCAACTTCCAAGATTAATAAGAATAAGACATTAAAGAAATCGTATTCGTTTAGTGGGAATTCACTCACAAGTCCAAATTTGAATAATAATCCCACCAATAATAATAATAATAATAATAATAATAGTGCCACCTCAATATTAAATGCTAAAATGAGTAAATCTCAAACAACTTTAGTATTGGATACACCTCCCAAGCGATCGACTAAGCCCGTAGCATCATTATCATTTAGTGAATGTTCTCAACGAATTCCCGTATTTGCGTTGGGTAATCATTATTCATTTGTTTATGAGAATTTAGATTCATTAAAATCTTCTAATGTTAATAATTATAATAATTTACGAAAGACAAAACTGACTCAAAATTTTAAAAGCTTGAATCATAATTCTCATTATCAATATGATTATTATAATAATTTAACCATTGGAAGTGGTAATACCAGCAATGGTAATAATAATAATAATAATGGTAATGGAAGCTTTTCAAATATAACTAATGAACAATCACCGAGGGTACTAAAGAGTATGAAGGCAGGGTTGATTGAATTTCAAATTGATTTAAATAATAATAATCATAATAGTAAACGTTGAAAGGTAAAGGTAAAGGTAAACAAAAACAAGACAAGATAATAAAAAAAGTAACGATAATAATAATAATAATAATCATGTAATATTAATGAACCAATAAAACAATCAATTCAGAACCTAATTCAATGCACGATAAAATCTAACTTTATTTTATATATTTATTTTATTTATTTTATTTATTTTATTTATTTATATGTATCTGTTATTTTTCAATTCTACATAAAAATATTAATAGCTTTTTAACTTATTATACGATAATTTTATTCTTATAAAATGTAGATATATATATTAAAAATGTAATGCTAAAAAGTTTCTTTTTAAAAGAATTTTATAAATAGAAGAAGGGAGGAGGGATAAATTATCCTTATGCAAATAATATGGGGTTTGTATGATTAAATAATATTGTCAATTATAAATCTTTATCTCTTGGAACATATCCTTCAGCACCCAATACATTTTCTTTTCTATATCTTCTACTAAAACCTAATTGACCTTCTGTACCATAAGCTATAAATGCTAATCCAACTGGTACTATACCCATAAATATTATATTAAAAATGGCCGATCTTGGTTTAAATCTAAAATAAGTTCCTAAGTTTTCTTTGGCGGTGTTGAATCTTTGAAATTCTGGATCCGGTTTTAATGTTCCTGCCATTATGTTGATTATTATTAAATTATTATTATTATTATTCGACTTTCTATATAAGTTAAACTGTTAGTTAATATTAGTTTTGATATTTTTTGTTGAATTTTTAATTGGTTGTTTATATACAGGTCGTTGGTCGTGTACTTTTTACAGATATTATATAAATAAACAAAATAAATAACACTAATAATAATAACTAATAAAAACTAATAACGATCCATTAATCAAATGATATAATAATAGTAATAATAATGACAGATAATCATAATAATAAGAGTTCAATAGACTATAGAGTCACGTCATTATTATCTGAGCATTTTGGATTTCCACCCTTGGCCTTAATTGATGATGTTATTAATGCCGTTAATGAAATCATGTATAAATGTACAATTGGTATTGAAACTTATTTAAAGGAAAAACAACAACAAACCATTAATGAAATTAATAAGAATGGTCATAATAATAATAATAATGAAGATGATGTATTAATTGAACAATCCAATAATATATTTACAAAATTACCAAAGGATGAAATTGAAATTGGTACGGGGAAATTAGAAACTTTATTAGAGAATCAAGTTGATAAAAATTTTGATAAATTTGAATTATATACATTAAGAAATATAATGACAATACCTCAAGATTTAATTGAAGAAGGATGGATTAAATTAAAACATCATGAGAATATAAATTTTCAAAAAAATTATGAAAATAATTCTCAAAAATCAAAAATTGATAAGAATTTAAAATTATTAATTTCAAATATTAAATTTGAATTACATTTAAGAAAAATTTTGAAATTACAAATATTAAAGTCTAAAAAAATAATTAAAACTCTTAAATTATTTAGTAATAATCTTAAATTTTTAAATGTTCAACAAAATTCCTCCTCCTCCTCCTCCTCATCCTCATCCTCATCCTTATCAACATCACAATTTCAATTATCTGAAAAGGCAAAAAATGCATTTAAATCATTATCACCAATTGATGAAACATTATATTTTCTATTAAAACAAGTAGATGATTTAATTAAGCAAACCGAGATTTTATCAGATAGAATTAATAATGATACAACATTAAATAAAATTAAATTTATTCCAAGTTTAAGAGATAGATATATTGACAGCAAGGCTATAAAGTTATTAGAGAGAGTAGGTATAGTAGACAGTGTAATTGACAAGCAGGAGGAAAAGGTAGAAGATGATGATTCAATGGAAGTAGATCAAGAAGAAGAAGAAGAAGAAGAAGAAGAAGAAGAAACTGAAGAATTTAGAATAACGAGTCAGAATGGTAATAATAATAATAATAATAATAATGACGACGATGATACAATAGGGTCTAATTTTATTCCTGATATTTCTTTAACGACAGAATTAGAGGCAGTTAAGAATATATCTGAAAGTCTTAATAATAAAATTGTATAAATATGTAATAATAATAATAATAATATATGTAATATGAGTAATAATATAAATCTTTGAATTCCGTTTAACAATTTTTTTCGATGCGTGATAAAATATGTCGATAGCAAAAATATAAAAAGTAGAAATTACAACCTTAAATATAAAACAAGAGATTATTTTAGAGTACGGTTGGTATATCAAACAAACACAAACACTAGCACATATATTCATATATTCATATATTCATATTTCACATATATAGTTCATCATCATGATTAATTTAATAATTAATCTTTTTGTTGAACCAGCCATTGAACCATGGCGGAAACAAATCTCAGGTGTCATGGGATCTACTTCATTAGCATGTTGGATTGTATTATTAATGCCACAATTGATTGAACAATGGAGATTGAAGTCGGCCGAGGGAATAGCTATTGGATTCATAAGTATTTGGTTTTTGGGAGATATTTTTAATTTAATTGGATCAATTTGGGCTAATCTTTTATCAGAAGTTATATTTTTAGCCATTTGGTTTTGTATTGCTGACTTTTTAATGATCTTTTCATATATTTACTATACTCATATTTATAAACATCATCATCCCCATCATAAGAAGAGAAAAAGTAGTAGTGGTACACCTGTTCATCAAGTTTTTGATGATGAAACTCCATTAATTCATCATGAGTCAGGTACAGGTACAGGTACAGGTACAGGTACTGGTACTCATCATCATCATCATAGAAGAAGATCTTCCACTTTGACTGATATTGCCTTAGAACCTGAAGATCATTCGATATTCACTAAATATATCTTACCAATTATATTTGTGGTTTCTACAGGAATCTTAGGGTTTTATTTAGGTAATGCAATTCCGGATAAACAAGAACCTACTATTCCTCAAGATCCTACTACTGATCCAAGTATTGCAATTGGACCTCAGATTATGGGATATCTTTCTGCTTTGTTATATTTAGGAGCCAGAATTCCCCAAATTATTCAAAATCATCATCGAAAATCTGTTCATGGTTTAAGTCTTTTATTCTTTTTATTCTCAAGTTTAGGGAATTTAACTTATGCTGGACAAATTTTATTTTATAGAAATGATAAAAGTTATATATTATTAAATTTAAGTTGGTTATTAGGATCATTAGGAACGATTTTTGAAGATTCCATTATTTTTTTACAATTTTATATTTATAAGGATAATAATAAAGATGAAGATGAGGATGAAGAGGAAGAGTAGTATCTACAGACATTTTAGTTGCTTTTTAAATATGTTATATGTATATATATATTAATTGACACAAATAATAAAAATAAAATAAAATAAAATATAAAAATATAATATAAAGTATACAAATTTTAGAAAGTAAATAAAAAAAAATGTCTAGTTCTCTTTTTTGGGATTTTTTGTATTGTTTAAGTTAAGTTGATTGTTCCATCTATATATCTCTTTTTCCTTCCTTTCCTTTCCTTTCCTTTCCTTTCCTTTAACCGATAAGTTGTTTGTTTGATTTTTTTCTTGGAATGGTATTCCCATGTAATTCTATAAAAACTTATTATTATTATTCTTCTATAATATAGACCGCCGCCCCATTTTCATTTTGTATATTCCTGTTGTTCCTTGTAATAAATAAATAAATAAATAAATAAAAAATAATATTCGAAATAAAATCCCTTGTCCCCCGTATAGTCTCTCTTTTTGGTGTTTTTGTTTTTTTTAGTGATACTTTTAAAGAATTTATAAATATTTCTTAAAATGCTCATCCTTTAACCATCCAACTTTTTCAAACGCAGCATATAATCTAGATGCTTTATTAACATCAATTCTACATGCCTTTTGTGCATCAGTTCTTCTAAATTGTTTACCTTGTTTTAATCTATCCAATTTTTCAAAGAAAAATCTTCTCTTTGAATCTAAATATACTGCTACTGGTAATCTTAAAATTGATGCTAAAGTTAATTCAGCCGGATGTAATTTTGATTTATTAGGATCAACACTTAAATCCATAGGTTGACCTTTCCATTCAATCTTTAATGCTTTGGAATTGTTAGGAGGTAAGGTTTCAAATGCATTAGGTGAATAATCTGGTATTGATTCATCAATTAACATTTGTTGTTGTAAGGCAATTGAAGGACTTGAATTATTTGATTCACGTTTAAAATTATTATTATTGGTGGTGGTTACTTTTCTTTTCTTGGGAGTTGAAGGAGGTAATTCTTCAAATTCAGATGATGAATAATCATTGGTATCTTTTGATTTTATAATTCTTCTGGTTCTAATTCTTTCAAACGTTGATTGAGAATCATCATTATCACTAGCAGTATTATTATCTAATTTTCGTTTATTATATTTTCTTGATGGAATATAAATCTTAGTGGATTCTTCATTAATGAGATTATATTTATTAATAAAGTTCAATTGAATATCTTTATAAGATTTATTAATGTTATTTCCATTATTATTTATAAATGGATTAATAATCAATTTATAATCTTTAAAATTCTCAATTTTAAATTCATTTTTAGAGATTAAATACGATTTTTCTTCAACGGTGATGATTGGTTGATGTTGTTGCTGTTTATTCAATTGAACGTTTCTTTGGTATGGTGATAAAGGTGGTGATAAAATTGTGGGATTGGTAATTTCTTTATTATCATTATTATTAATAATAATATTATTATTATTATTATTATTAGTAATATTATTAATAATAATCTTAGGTTGAGATTGTTCAAGAGTATTGGCGGGAACAGGAGTAGGAGTGAAATAAGATTCTGAATAATAATTAGAAGTAGTTGGTATAATTACTTTTGGTTGAAATAATTCGTTTGACATTGTAGTTGTAGTTGTATTTGTAGTATTATCTGATTGATTAATAATAGATGAATTTCTAGTATTTGATTCTGATTGTAAATTAGGAGTTAAACACCCAGTTATATCTCTTTGACTAACAGTTCTAGATGTGATGGGATGATATAATAATGACATTAAGTAGCTTCTTTTCTTTTTTTTAGTAAATTATTATTATTATTATATATATTTTGTTTTTATTATGTTTAATTTTCTTAAGCGGTATTTATAATTTGTTCTCTCTTTTTTTTTGTTGTTGTTGTTGTTATAGGTGAGAAATTTGCAATTGATAATAATAATTAATTTAAATTGACTAATTGATGGTTAATAAATAAGCAATTGATTACAATTGATATATGAATGGGTTTTCTACTTGAAGACAAAGAAGTTATATATTAGTAATAAAAATATTTTAAAAAAAAGGTGATTTTTATTTATATATAAATAAAATTTTGTAAATAAAAATTTTTGTTATTTTTATTTTTAGAGTTTTTTTTTTTTAGTCATTTCTTTCTTTTTCTTTTTTTTTTTTTTTTTTTTTTTATATCGTTTTATATGGTGTTAACTATGTGGTTAACTATGGTCCTGCATCTTATTAATTATAATAAAAAAATTAAATTTTTTTTTTGTCATCGCTTGAAGAAAAAAAAATAAAAATAAAAAAAAAAAAAGAAAAAAAAGAAATTTTCGAAATTTCTTTTTCTTGTGTACAGGAAATTGATGATTTATATATATTATAATTATATTCATTTGAATTAATAGTATAGTAAGACTATATAATATGATCTCAATCAATTGAATAGTATATAAACGAAGGGAAGGTACAATGGCTACGCTAGTATATAGAAACGGTATATAGAAATATAAATAATATCTTATCAGAAGATTACATTTCTTCTGATATCTTCTGATAAGAAATAAAAAGCCCAAAAAAAAGAAACATCAATAAAATAAAACAACAACAAACAGAAAACAACAAACATAAAACGTATAACAATAAAATATAAAATATAAAATATAAAATATAAAATATAAAAAATAAAAAATAAAAAGAAATTTATAATTAATATTTATAACCAAAATAAGAAACGGCGTATTAGAAAAAAAAAATAATATATATATAAATTTTTTATTTGTTTGTTTATATTTCCATCAGTAGCTTGAAACGAATTAAATATCAATTGATTTTATAACTAGTATCAATTGAATATCAATTGCATGTTTATATTCAATTATAATATATAATATGTATAATTAACAATGTTACCTTATTTTGAAGTTTTGGTCATTTAAAGAAGATAAATTTTTTTTTTAATAAGACCATCTCCCCACAAAGAAAAAAATAATTAACAAAAAAAAAAGAATTTAATTAAAAAATTAAAAATTTATTTTTTTCTTTTTTTTGGTTACACAAAAAAAGAAAATTTTTTATTTCCAACGGTTTTTTTTTTTGTTTTTCTCTGTTTTTGGTAAATCAAAAATATAAAATTTAGTAAGAATTTTAACAAGTTTAACATATGATGATGGAATGAAATTTATATATATATAGATAGATAGATATATAGATCTTTCATGTTGTTTTGTTTTATTTAATTGTTATCGCTACATAACAACCAATCTTCTTTATATATGTAAATATGTTACTTTTATTTATTATATTCATTTATTTATTATATTTATTTAATTGTATATTACAATTGAAATTGAATTATATACACTTAATTGATGACTATAAATTAATTCAATTGTTATTACCGTACCGTATATAACTTATTGTTTCCTTTTAATTTCTTATCCTTTAGCTTCCGTAACAATCATTTTATTTTTATTTTAATAATTTTTTATTCTAGCCCTTTTTTTTTTCTGTTTCTTTTTTCTTTTTTCTTTTTTTATTTTTATTTCAAACCATTTATGCAGGATATCGGTAAATTGTAAAATTCCATGTCATATATATATATATATATATATATATAATAGGAAAGGTTAATAATCTCAGGGTTATATATAAAATTTTATCATTTATTTATAAGGCGGTGTAACTACTTTTACGATACGTGAACTAATTTTATTTACTTTTATTATTCTTGTTAAGGTGTCTTTTGTTATCCTGTCAAAAACAAAAAAAACCTTGTTTCTTATCTGAAGTGATTCCGTATCTGTAAACTTGTACTCATAACTGAAAATATAAACTAATAATAATAATAATAATAATAATAGTAGTTTAAAAAAGTTACTGCTTGGAACTAATTATTCAAGTAATATTTCTACTATTAATAAATAAATAAATAAATAAATAAATAAATAAATACTATTATTATTACTAATTATATAGTTACTAATAAAATTATGGGTACGGCTGAAATCATCATTCATGTCACAGGACACGACTTCCTTTAAACGTAACAAAAAAAAAACGTATTTTTTTTGTTTTTGTTTTTTGTGTCTAAAAGTTAGCCATTATACCTTTATCAATTCAATTGATTTAACAAAGTGATTCAACGGTATGAAGACATCGATGATTCTCAATTGATTCCCCCCTGGTTCTTGGGATTTAATTAATTGGAAATGAATGAATAATAAAATAAAAATCAACCTGTAAAGGAAATCAATATTAATTTTCAGTGATATTATTGCTCATCCTATAATCTATTATTTTATACAAAATTCATCAAATCTTTGATATGTATCGTGATTTGGCAGATGGTACTTTAACTGAATACTTTGAATTTTGTTATCTTATAATGAAAATAATTTATAATTTATTTAATGAAATAAAAATGAATTATAAACCAAAAGGAATACTTTCAATTTCAATATCACCAGTCATAATATTATCAGTCGTTAATATAAATACTCTATATGTACATGTATATGTGATATATAATAAGTTTAAACAACTAATTGTACGGCGGAATAAAGTTTTCTTTATAATAAAATAAAAAAAAATAATAAAAAAAAAAAAAAAAACATTTTTGTTCGTGTACGATTTACAAAAAAAACCTAAAAATAAAAAAAGAGATAGAGGGAGATATCTATTTATGGAGTTCACATACTTTTAGGTTCATCACCCATCATGGAAGAAGATCAAGATGATCTAGATGAAAATCCATACTTCATAGTTGATCCATTTTTTACTTATTCGACAGCTGCATATTGGGATTTATTAAATTGGAAATATAATTTAAAATCTAACAATAAAAATAAATCAATTAATGATATTGTACCAATTTTACGAATAATTTCTGATTATGAACATAGTAGTTATCGTGACTATGTATATTGTGATGCTGCCGAAAAATTTTTAAGTGATTTTTTTAAAGATAATAGAATTGATGGAAGTGGAGATATTGACGACATTGATCTTGAAAATACTCCATCAATCATCATTGTTAAATATAATTATTTTTCTAATCCATTAGAAAATTTTATATTCTACAAGTTTATGGAAATTAAATTTCCAATTGGTTTATTTTATGCGCTTTTAACTCGCTGTGAATTATTCGAATATGAGCTTGATCTTGACTATGACCTTGAAAGTGAACTTAAAAGTAAACTTAAAAGTGAAATTGAATATCAAGAATGTTTACGATATTTATATATTGAAGTTGGTCGATTACCAGAACGAGAGTTGAAAATTTGCAAACATGCATTTGAAGATTTACAAACGGATATACCATACGCAGATGGTGGCCAAGATAATTATTTTTTCCATAAACTTTTCAAAAATAAATTTGCTTATAATAAACTATTACTGGTTTATCATGATGTTGAATTAGATCCAAATGGTTTGGTTCCAAATCATACATTTATAAAGGATCATTTACACGTATTATTCAGCTTTAAACGAGATATTTTACAATCAAAGGAGTTTAAAGATTTTACCTGTTTTGAAATTTTAACAAAGTTATATGAAGAAATAAATATTTATAAAGTACTTAATCAAAATGAAGAACTGGTTAATGCTAATTATATACCAAATTTAAAAATTCTTGGTTCTGGTGATGGAATAAAAGCTTGTCAGTTTCTGTTATTTTCATTAAGACGTTATTTTGATAAAGAACGATCTACCAATCAATTAGATGAATTAGTTGATGAATTTATAAATTCCAATCGTGATAAACTTCAATTTCGTGAATTACAAATTTCAAGATTTTCCGTAGTTTTGGATATTATAAGGACTAAGTTTTTTAAATCCGAATTCAAAGAATTAAATCATCTATATATCGTTAATCTGATTGCTAATGAAGACGAAGATTTTTTAAACTTAAAATGGAACTTAAAAAGGAACTTTCATTACGATCTTTGTCAAAACTTATTTAAAAAGTTATCAATGATTTTACAAGAATATTTTCTTCTTAAAGGTGGTGATACTTCAACATTAGATGATTTAATAAAAATTGATAAGAATGATAATTTGGATATAGTTTCTCATGTTTTAAGTCTTAGTCAAGATTTTGATTTTTTTGATGATACTGAAATTTATGAAGAAAATGGTTTCTATGGTCTGGACTAAGACAATAATCATCATATAATTATCTGGTGAAACCTGCATATTGATACACCCCCTTGGAATGAAAATTAGATCTTGCGTCTCTATTAAAAGGTTTATATACATATATATAATTTATACTATTAAAAATGAAAAGAGAATAAAATCTATTGATAGTTAATTATATCTTAAACCCTATATTATGATTGTACCTAAAATCGAAACCGCTAATAAACAAATTCTTAGGCTTGATAATTTATTAAAGGTTCAAATACTTAAATAAATTATTCATAGATACTGGCAGGGATCTAGCTTGTTTAGATAAATTATTTGGTGGTTATCAAGTTGATTCTTATCATGGGGATTTTTTGGTTATCTTAAACACGTTCATAACACTGCATACTAAGAATTTCCTCTTGATGAAGAAGAAGAATTTCCTGCTCCTATAAAAGTTATAAATAATTTTATTTCACTTGTCTAATGGGTTGCTTTTTTATACTCATAACCAAGTATTCCATGTGTGAAGCTTTTTCTACCGATGAATTTGGGGTATTATTTTTGTTTTTTGATATTATATAATGCGTGTTTATGTTTCTTGTAATTGCTTTTGTAACTTGTACTATTTGCAATCGTCGTATCTCCCTCTCCCCAGATCTGAAAGTCGTGTAAGATAACAAAGTTCTAAATGCCCCTTAGACTTTAAATGTTGCAATCCCTATGTAAACTTTCTAATTGAAATTAATGTTAACCAAAAATGAACCAACCAAAACATTATACATGCATCGCAATGCATTTAATATATACAAGAAATATCAATAATATAATATTATATTTCCGTGTGTGTATAATAAAAGTTTTTGTGTTAAAAATATGAAACATTTTTAAAACAATCAACAGATTTTAAAAAATGCGAATATTATGTATCACCACTCTTTCTTTCATTCAAGTTAATTCTTCATAGAATCTCATTATTCTGATCTTGTTGGTCATTAGAGAGAGAAAGAGAACCTCTAATTTCAATTTCATCATCATGATTAAGAAATATAAATCATCAAAGGAGGAGCAAGCTGCTCAATCACGTCAAGAATTTATTGAAACAGCATATACCTATATTAATGAAGCAACTAAAGCAGTAGATCCTTATTGGTCATTATTAGATTGGAGTTTCAATTTAAGAGATTACAAAACTTTCGAAGATGCTACGCTTGTTTTAAGAGGTATCATTAAGAATCCTAATAATCCTCCAATTTTTAAGGATGCTGCAACTATCCTATTAAATACTTACTTAGAAATGATAAATAAAGGAGAAATGAATGATGAACTTGCTAATCTATTTTTCACTCAAACTCATCCCCTGCATTTACCCCCTGAAAACTTAAAGTTTTTTTCAGATCCATTGGATAATTATATTTATTATATTTTATGGAAATATCGTTTTCCTATTTCAATGTGGGCTTATATTAGGGAAATGGAGCATTTCCAAATTCCAGTTATTGAAGAGTCAAAGAGAAAATTAGCAATGTTATCTGGATTTACAGAACCTATGATATGTAGTTTAACTCATTTCATATTTCCAAGAGCTCAATCGGTTCTTGTTCAACATTCCATTGAAAATTATAGCAAATTATTCCCTTTTTTGGATTCATATGAGATTCTTGATAGAATTATTGATAATAGATTAGCATTTAATAATTTAGTTATAAGAGTTTATAAGGTTAGTTTAGATTCAGAGGGAAATATTCCTGAAGATACATTTTTTTATCAACTTGCACCAATGTTACTTAGTCTTAGAAGAGATGTTTTGAAGAAAAACTTTAAGAATTTTAAGCCTAATCAAATTTTGGATACCTTACGAGATGAAATTATATTATTTCATCATGGAAACTATGGTCAAATAAGAATGAAGGTATTAACATCATTAGAATCACTTAGAGCTTTAAGAGTAGTTTATGTTAATTTGATCAAATACTTCAAACGTAACCCAACTAAGGCGGCTCATTTGGATACTTTAGTTGATGCTTCATTAAGATCATCTAAACCCAAAATTGAATCTATTAAAAAGAAGATTCTTAAATTTGGTGATGTATTAAGGGTCATAAGAGATTATTATATTCAGAAAGATTTGGGCAAATCCGATTCTGAAACTCTTCTTCTTGTTTTCTCGTCCCAACAAAATCATGTATATGATGGTTACCCATATGCTGGAGTTATTTCTGAGCTTTATAGATTAAGTAAAAAGCCATTCAGAAAATTATGGAAGTATTTGAATCTTTTGCTCAATTATAATGGGGGTGATATGACGATTTTAGATTATTTGGTTGGTAAGTATTGTCAAAATTCTTGCAAGCGTAATTACACTACTTACTTACAGAGTCTCAACGATGAGTCCATCACTGAGTATTCTTCTGATGATGAATCAGAATTTCCACCTGGTGCTTTAGAAAATGATTAGGTTAATGGGTATCTGGATTATATCATGTTATTCCTTCATTATTAGAAGCACCATTGCATTGCAGCATATTAACTTATTGGTTTTATTTTCTTTTTTTACTTATTCTTCTTATATATATTTATGTGTAAAGAAATCAATATAGTCTTGTTATCTATCTGTTAAGAAGTATACTTTGTGTGGTCGTGGTGGTACCGATTCTTTTCCGCATATTATAGATCTTGCGACCAACTATTGCAATCAAACGAATACTTTAGTTATTTGATAGAATCAAATCCATTATATTATAAACATATTTATTATAGTATACGTACAACTTAATTAAGTGGAATTAAAAGGATTAACGTGCGTGTGCGGTTTCAAATTTAAGAGGATAATAAGAAGTAAGAAATTTTAAGAACGCGTTTCAAAAATTAGAACCAGAACCAAATCAAAATTAACTCCTTTTAATCAATCCTTAATTGTTGTTATGACGGAATCACATTCTACAAGTGAGTCAATTGGCCACCCTATTAGTGAATTACCTTTTAAAGAAATGCAAAATTTAAAAGCTTATTTATCTCTATTGAATTGGAGGTATAATATTGGGGGGAATAAAACTTTCTTACAAGCATACCCTGTTTTATTTGAAATCTCCAGGACTCATCATGAAGATGGCAATGATATATTTAGACATGCCGCTGGATTTATATTGAATAAGCTAAACTTACTCTTAGAAAAGGGAGAGATTGATATTCATGAAGCTAATAGATTTTTCCAAACTTATCCTAGAATTTGTATACCAAAAGATTTCAAATATTTCTGTGACCCATTTGATAATTATTCATTTTTTATATTATGCGAGATCCATTTTCCAATTCATTTAATAGAATATCTTCAAATATCAGAAGATGAATTAAATTCAGATTTAGAAGGTATCAAAACTGACATACATTTTTCAACTCTTGGAGTTTCAGGATTATTAACTAAAGGGAAAGTATTACCGATTTCATATCAACCATTTTTTCAAAATTGCACTAAGGCTTTACAAAATCTCTTACCATGGATGACTACATGTTCTTTTTTTGATAAAGTCCTTGAGAATAAAACTGCATATACTAAACTAATTCTGATTAATTTTGGACTTGCATTAGATACAGCTGGAAACATACCCAGTGACGTTCTTCTTAAACCTTTTAGTCCTTTTCTTCTCAGTCTAAAAAGGGATGTTTTACATGGTGATTTTAAATATTTTTCTCCTAACCAAATTAACAGATCATTTATAAAGGAAATTGCTTGTTATCAAGAAAATCTGTATTCAAAGATGGTAATAATTCATTCCTTAAACGAAGTTCAAATACTGAGAATGATCTTGTTTAGATTAAAACAATTCTTTATTTCAAATCCTGGAAATACTGAATATTTAGATGACTTGGTTAGTCAGTTCATTGATTCTACTCAACTGGCTGTAAAAGCATTTCATGAATTTGAAGAGAATTCTTTAAATATACCTCACTCTATGATAACCAAATATATTGGTCAACTAAAATATTTAAAGAATCATTACTTAAAGAAGAATTTTTCAGATTGTAATCCTGAAGAGATTATGCATAATTTGAAATTGAAAATTAGCAATGATTTACCAGCCTCTCCCTTTGAAAATTATCCTTTTACAGCTTTGGCTGAATTGTTGGATGAGGTCTTTATTATTAATGGTGGCCAAACTGCGGGATTGGATAAGTTATTAGAAATAGATTACCTTTACGAATTATGCCAATAAATCTGTTTCTTAATGACGGGGCTCACTTTATTTTTGTCTTCTACCTCTTGGAGCTGTATTCTTACTTGTTGACTTGATTGATTTCTACTAACTTGTCAATTGATTAGAACCTACGTGAGCTTCACTTTCTCACAAGATTTTAGAATCTTCCATTCTAGAAATTGCTTATTTTTTCATTTTAAAAAAGGTAATAAAAACATATGATCATAATCTTTCAAAATAAGACCAAGTGGATCCACTTCACTAATCTTGAAGTGTTTGATAAGTTAATTTGCTATGATGTAGCTTATTTGTAGTTAATAAAAAAAGTTGGGTGTGATGTTCTATATAATTTGCAACTATTCAAGTAAATTCGGTAAGGACACGACTGCAGCCTGTGTATAGTCACACTCATTCCCAAATTTTTAAATTTTTTTTGTCTTAGTTATGGATCATATTTATTATGTAATAACTGTTAAATATCTATGATACGTTCATCAATTAAAATGATGGATTTTAGAGGAAAATTATGTTTAGCACCTATGGTACGTAGTGGTGAACTACCAATGCGTCTAGCGTCACTTCGAAATGGTGCCGATATAGTATGGACTCCAGAATTAGTTGATAAAAAGTTAATTCAAACTACAAGAACCATTAATACCAAAATAAACACTATAGATTATATTCAAATAAGCGATCATCATAATACTAAACGAGAGCCTTCAGTTGCATTCCGAACATTTCCCCCAGAAGAAAATGGAAAATTAGTCTTACAATTAGGTTCATCTGATCCTGAATTAGCAGTTCAAGCTGCATTAAAAGTAATTGATGATGTTAATGGGATTGATTTAAATTGTGGATGTCCAAAAAATTTCTCAACTCATTCCGGAATGGGAGCATCATTATTATCTACTCCTGATTTGCTTTGTTCTATCTTAATTAATTTGGTGGAGAAAGTAGGAAAACCATTTAAAAAATCAATTAGTTGTAAGATTAGATTATTAGATGATTATCAATCAACTTTGAAATTAATTGAGCAAATTTGTGAAACTGGTATAACTAATTTAACAATTCATTGCCGTCAAAGACATATGAGAAATCGACAAGATATAATTTGGCATTATTTACCTAAAATAATTCCCTTGGTTCAATCTAAAGGTATATCAGTCATTATAAATGGTGGATTATTGTCATATGAAGATTTTAAAAATATGCAATCAATATTTGGTGAAAATGTTGGAGGTATGATTGCCGAAAGTGCGGAAACTAATCCAACTGTATTTGGATTAACTCAAGGACCAAAATTTCAATATGAAAGTATATTAAGTTTTTTTAAGATTTGTCAAGAATTTAATTATGATTGTTTGGCTAATACAAAGTATATGCTATTAAACCAAATACCTGGAAAATCGCCTTTTTATTCAAAAGTTTCAAAATGTAAGACTTTTGATGATATGAACTCAGTTTTAATTGAGGATGAATTAAAACAAGATAAATTTTTATCAAATATTTGTATTAAAGATTTGCAAAAGGATAAATTTTTCAAAACTAAGGATGAGTATACTCAGTATTTAGCATCCAGAAAAGCAAGATGGGCAGCTTTTCTTAATGAATTTGATGCTGATAATATAGTAGAACCAGTTATAATTGATCCAAAGAAGAGAAAAGGTGAACAAGTGCATATAAAAGTCAAACAACCACAGGAAAGTTTTAAGAGGCTAAAAGTTAATGATTCTTCTAAACCATTAGTTTCGTCAGTGAGTATATAGAACGGGATTAATATATGATTAATATATATATATATTATAAAATTATTGTAAATCTATGTACAAAGAATATGATGGCAAAAAATTAAAATTGCCTATTGCAAATATCTTTTAGCACCACACCAAGCAGCAGCAGCACCAGTAGTTAAAACAGATGAAATAAACATTGGCTTAATACCAGCACTACTTCTAAAAAGAGCACCAGCAATGGCACCAGCTCCAAGAGAATTAAAGTCATCATGTTTACCTCTAATTGCATCTAAAGTTGAATCAAGAATATTATAAGTCATGGCAATCACTCCACTTGAATTACCTAAGAATGGTCCTCTTTTTGTAATATGATTTAAAATAGTATTTAATTGTAATTTTGGTGGTGCTCCTCTTGGAATATTTTTAACACCTTCTTGAAAACCGTATAAACCACCAAATCCAAGACCTAATAAATAAACTGCACCTGTACCATAACATAAATCATCACTCCAACTTCTAGATGGAATAATACCTTGTGATCCTTCTACATTATTCAATTGTTCATCTTCTAAATCTAAATATTCAATACCTTTATCTAAACCAGCTAAAGGATGTAATCTTGATGAATCAAATAAACCAGGAGTTTTTAAAATATTGGATACATCTGTCACTTGAGCTGGGTCAAATCCCAAAGATTGCTTCAAGCTGTCATTACTGATGTTGGTTGATGACGACTCTGTGGTGGATGATGATGAAGATGGTGATGCAGGGGATGATGACGATCCAAATAACCAAGACATGTTAAAACTATTATATGTGATGAATGGTAGTGGAAAGTTGAAAAAAATAATTAATAAATAATAAAACAACCAGTTCTATTAATGGACCTACAAAAATCTATTGAGTCTACCTCCTTTCTTTATACAGTATTGGATCTTAATAATACCCTCTTATATACAAATAATATAATATACAGATTTTAAACCTTTTTCAATAATTTTGAAAAATCTTTAACACTAATTTTTTTTTTCTCTCTCACTATTTAATGATGATTTATTTTGGGTGATTTTACAGTTTAAATATTTCCAATGTGTAAAGTGACGTAACATGTAAATATCATCATTTTTTTACATGTTATCTCTACTGTCTTATGAGACTTAATTACAATAGTAATAATTACTTATCTTAATTCTAGGCATTTTTTTAAAAAATATTCTTATCAATAATCATCAGAACTAAGCAGTATACCTTAACATCATATAGATATAATCTTTCCGAATCTATTTAAAGGAATCTGATAATTGTAACAAAAAAATATAATAAGCAGATACAATTTCCTGCACATCATCTATTTAAAATTTATCACCAAAAAGGAAAAATTAAGTCACCGTATTTCTAAGAGTGATAGACTTAATATAGAATCAGAAATATATACTAAAAATAAGAGTTATATCTCAGTTTGCTTCAAATTCAGTGTGATATAAGTCATTGCTGCATATATAATTTTCTTCTTACTCATTGTATTGTTTGACTCTGATTCACTTTCATATTTAGTATAGAGTAAAGGTGATAATTATTATAAATCATTCATAGCATATTATTAAATCATCAAGATGAATGGTGAATTATATAGTAATGGTACTTCTGATATACCGGTGCTACAAGAAATAGACAATAATTTATCAATAATTCCTACTAAATGTGTTGCCAGTTCAAAATTAATAAATTCAGAACAGGATGAAGATGTACAACAAATAATAAATCAATTATATGATAACAATCCTGTTTTAATAACTTATCACCCACAAATACAATACGTTCCACCATTAAACTTTTCATTAGTAGAAGATAGAATATATCGTTCAGGATTTCCTATGCCAATAAATTATCCATTTTTAAAACAATTGGGTCTAAAAACTATAATATATCTAGGAGATTTAGGACATGAAAAGCCTAAAAAGGATAAAGAAAAGAAAAAAGATAAAGAAAAGGATAAAGGTAAAGATCCGGAAAAGAAAAAGGACAAGCATGGAACTGGAGAGATTTATGCGAATTACTTGCAATGGATTTCAAATAATACAGATATAAAATTTCATAATTTATTAATTGAATCATCACAAGAACCATTCAATAAACCAGAAGAGCATGGTCAGGCTCAAAAATCATTAACTATAGCCTTACAATTATTACTAAATAAAAATTGTTTTCCAATTTTAATTCATTCAAATAAAGGTAAACATAGAACAGGTTTATTGGTAGGATTAATGAGAAAATTATTACAAGGTTGGTGTATGAGTGGTATATTTGAAGAATATGAAAAATTTGCAATGGGTAAATCTGAATTTGATTTGGAATTTATTGAATTATGGCAACCAGAATTATGGATTGATGATGATTTAAAACCAGATTTTGTAAGAATATGACACAAATATAAATATGACACATAAATATGAACATATATATATATTAATTGGCTTTATAAATGTTAATATATTATTTTATGTCCTTTCTATTTTGCTTTACATACTATTCTTCAATTCTCTTAATTTACTCATAATATCAGCAGCTTTTGTATATCCCGTCTTTTTTTGAACAATTGGATCCTGTAATCTCATGAATGGATTGAACTCTAATTCATCACCAATAGTAAATATACCAGTGGTAAATTCATTCTCATCAGCAAATTTTTCTAAACTTTTAATTGCTTTATTATCTAAAATTTGCTTTGAAAATTTAACATTTGAAGCAGTATATTCATGACCTGAAAATACTTTAGTATCCTTTGGCAATTTTCCTAATATTTGATTTAATGCTTGGTCCATTTCTTCACCAGTACCTTCAAAAAATCTACCGCAACCACTTGTAAAAAGAGTATCTCCGGTGAAAACTGCCTTTTCTTTGGTTTTTGAATCTAATACATAATAGCAGATAGAATCTTGAGTATGACATGGAGTATGTAATGCAGTAATTGACAAATCGTCACCTAAATCAATAACTTCTTTATGAGAAGGCGTATATGAAACTCGTGGAGAGTCTTTACCTGCAATAATCGGTAAATCAGGATATTTTAAGTGCCATTCATTATTACCTCCCGCATGATCGTAATGATGGTGAGTATTAACAATAGCTTTTAATTCAAAATTCGGCTTTTGCCTCTTAATATAATCGGATACTTCGTCAGGTTCAGCAGGATCAATTAACCAAGCATGCTTTGTGGGTGTATCAATTAATAAATAGGCATAATTATTCCCTGTTCCCCATCTCATAGGAATTGATTCGATATGCATTCTATTAATGCAAACTTTTTGAATAGTATTGAAAGATTCTTTAACAAGTGTATTAATAGATAGCATTCACTGATACTATTTAAATCCCTTTAAGAATGAATAATCCAATCAATATTAGTCCATTACTAAGAAGCCCCTCCTATCTAAACGCTCGTGAGGATTTCAAATTGTTGCGTTTTGTACCTCCAATCAGTATGCCGGACATTTTATATTTTTAATAAAATATTTAAAACAAAATTCATTGTTAATTATTATTATTATTTACTACTATATAACTTAAATAACTGATTAAGTCGATAATAGATTGCTTTATTTATTTACCCCATTGTTTGGCAACCATACCATCTGGTGGAGTGGTTTCAAAGTGTTTATCTTTGGCTTCATCCCAATTGGTAGTTAATATGGTTCCATTTGATTCAACATAAGATTTCATCATAGCTCTCTTTGTATCTTCATTAGCATCTTTAAACAAGGTAGAGAAAAAATCTTCACCACCACCTTGTTTGTCATCTTCTTCACTGATTTTGAAATTAGCCCAATTAACAGCGTGCTTAGATGATGAAGGATATTCGAATGCTGGATTCTTAGTCGTATCATCATTTGAGGTGGTGACTTCTTCTACGACTTCTTCGTTAGAACTTTCTAAAGTTGGCCATTTTCTAGAAAGCTTTTTAATTAAATTGATTTCAATTTTGGTACCATATACTTTATAACTCGACTTTTCTTCGTCGATTTCAGCATATAAAGGATCCAAATTATAATTATATTCAGAACTTGGCGAGCTGGGAAATGAAACAGTTACTGCACGAGAATTGAATAGAATGTTTAAATTATCTTCTTTGACACCTTTAGCATAAATTGTAATAATAATAGACTCATTGGTTTGATACCAGTCTTCTCTAATTTTAATATTCAATGGCGCATGCTTATTAATTACATCAATACTTGTAGAAGGTTTTTCAACAGCATCATCCTTGATTTCTTGAACTTCAGCTGATGGAGCAGTTTCAATTCCAGCTAATAAACCATCATCTTCATCATCTTCAGCTTGAGGGTAAGTCTCCAACTCTCTTTCACATTTAGACTTATACATAATATAAGTAGTATCTTTTGGATTTTTTTCGAGAGCCTTGTTAAATTGAGTTAATGCCAGTTTAAATTTCTTTTCTAGATAGTATATAATTCCTAAACGATAATAGCATTGACCAATTTCATCTCCTCTTCCCCTTTTCAATGCCACATTATAAGCTACTGATATGTCCCTTGTAGCATCATCATAGTTCTTCACTCTTAAATATGCAGTTGATCTATGGATTAAAGCTTGGTAAGCCTCTGGTTCTACTTTAAGGGCTGACGATAAGTAACTAATTGCTCCAAGATAGTCTTTGCTAAGCAATGCCTGTTCACCTTTCTTAATATCAGCTTCAACAGTCATTATTACCTCTTTGTCTGATATCAAAATATATTTAAATGTATAGGATAAGAAAAACCTTTAAAAACAATTTAATAGATTTATAAAATGATTTTATAATCTATTTATAAATACGAGCTAAAAATAAAGCAGAACAAAAAAAAATCGAGGCAAAATTAAAAAAAAATTATCTATTATTTTTATTTCTATATATGCGAGTGGTAGCATCTTTATGCTGAAATAAATATAGGACATTCCAAAAGTTTCTATATAATTCTATGGACGAATTACCAAAATTTATCCCATAAACCGAGAATCTTACCATGCCTTTTATGTGTGTTCTCTATATTTGGTAAACATATCCATAAAATTATCATTAATGAATATAAAGTAATAAATACTGGCAAAACCACAAAAGTTCCTACTTTTTGTGATAACAAACCAACAATAAATGGAAATAAGGCTCCACCTGAACTTCCAAACGCTGTCATTATTGTTAATGAAACAACTTGAATCTTACGAGGAATTAGCCCTTCCAGGGCACTATAAGTTATAAGTAATGGGTAATTTGGTCCAATTAAGACACCAGCAAGTGAAACTAAAACAGTTGCCACAAATATATTCTGGATAACCCAAACTAATCCTACTAATAGTATAGCTATTATAGATGCTAGTATCACACTTCTTCGTGCACCAATATAAACATGTAAAGGTCTGGTTAAAAGAAGACGACCTAACGTTAAACCTCCCCATAGTCCTGAAGCAGCATAACCAGTCGTCTTTGGATTACCATGCCTATAATCTAAGAAAAATGTAACAATCCAACCTGCTAAGGAAACTTCTGAACCTTGATAAAATAAACAGAAGAATGCAATTAACCAAGTAACTTTATTTCTTAATGCTAGCATCATTTCACTTGTTTGATTGCCAACAGGCTCAGAACCTCTTCTAATACTTATATCACGTAGCTCGATTTCTTCATTATCATTGCCTTCTTCTCTTTCAATTAATAAATCAGCATCGTCATTATCCCATTGGGATAAATCTTGATCGGCTCCTTCAAACGAAAAATATAAAGCAATACAATTAAAAACCATTAAACCAAGAAGGATTAAATAAAAATAATGCCATTTAATACCATTGGATGCCATGGATGTTGCGAGTAATGGTGAAATCGTAGCGCCAGTTCCATATCCACCATGTAAGTATGATAAATATTTTGAAGCTTTATCTAACCTGGCTACGAAAACATTGCATTGCGATAACACAATTGCAAATCCTGCCCCTCCAACAGCATATGCAATTACAATGGCAGGGAAGACAGTACCACTAGAAACAATTGCATACATGATACAACTTAGACAGCATCCTAGTACCATTGACATTCTTTTTCCAAACCATGGCTGGATTTTATGAGATATTGATGCAATGAATATAAATCCAACTGCATTACCAATCCAAATACACGAAGTAACAGCATAACTGGTATTATAATACTCCTCGATATGAGGTAATAAAGCACCAGGTGCTGCGTCACTGAATCCACCTGTAAAATTCCAAAATACACAAGATACAATTCTCCAAATATTTCTTGGTGGATTCGTAGATGACATTTTCTTCGTCGGGACTTCTTGACTCGGAACATCTTCATGTGCTCTATCTTCATAAATAATATGACGGATTTCTGTATTTGACATTATTGAATCCAATTGTGGTCTTGTATTTGATCTAACACTAGTAGACCGGTTAGTCTTTATCTGACTTTTCACGTGTGCGCTCTCCAACCCAGTTATATTTGACATGTTACAACTGTATGTTAAATTCTTGGACTAGATCATTCAGTAGCTTATTCAACTAAGGAATTATTACTAATGGTGCAACTATAAATTAAAACATTTTTGTGGAGAGAAATAATTCGAGATGCTCGGTTAGCAAATATAGCTATTTTTAGTTGTTTTTTTTTCTTCTTACAAAATGACTAATATACATTATAATATTTCTAACTAGCTGTACATTATTTATGATTCACCAGCAGCTTGGACCAAATCTAAAAACTTTTCCTTTGAAATCTCATTCATTAATTCTTCTTTCTTTGTTTGACCAACTTTCTCCTTGCTTATTTCTTGATTTGTCTTTATTTGAGTTGATAAAACAGCATTAAATAATCTAACAACCCCTTTTTGAGCTACTTTCTTCAATTTTCTTTCGTGCTCCAAAACTTCTCTTACTTTTTCAGGATGATCTGCCTTTGGTAGAAGATTTCTTATTCTATGTTTATCTTGTAGTTGTTTCTTTTCAGATAAGATGGCATTTTTTGCTTTATTCTCAAGTTTATCTGATTCCAATTTCTTAAGGGTGACTTTACTTCTAGCTAATATTGGATCCTTTCTATCATAAGCCTTTAATTTTGATCCTATAATGGCATTGAATGCATTTGCGAAGGATTCTGATCCATCATCTAAGTTCTTTTTCTTCTTTAACTTTGGGAAATCTTCCTCTTCATCATCATCTTCGGAATCGTCGTCTGAGGAAGAAATGTCTGCCACGTCAACTTCGTCGTCTGACTCAAGATCTGATAATCCTTCTTGATTAATATCTTCTTCATCGTTGTCTTCTTCCTCTTCTTCTTCATCATCCTCTTTTTCTTCTTCTTCTTCTTCTTCTTCTTCTTTTTCTTCTTCTTCTTCTACTTCTAGATCTTCCTCTACTACCACTTTAGCCTTTGCTATAGCAAATTCCTTTGCTTTTCCATTCTTGTTCAACTTTTGCTTTTTAACTGCAGAAACCATATTGAAATAGATGGCTTATATTGATCTGATATAAGTTACTTCTCAAGATAACTTTTCATCTCATCTAAATTACTTACTATAGAGGAAAAAAACTTATTTTATATACAGGTTCTGAAATGTCTCCTCTTGCAGTAAAATGTCGCAATGTTTACAAAAAGTAAAAACATTGATTTAGACTTGTTTATCAATTGCAACAGATTTGTTTCAGGTTGTATGCAATGAATAATAGTATGAATAACGACCCAAAAATACTAGTTTCACCCGTACCACACAAATCATCATCCGCCCTGCCTTTAAATAGTTCCAAATTTCACGAAATTCACAACCAAAATGAAATTGAGAAACCTCCATTGAAGAAATTGAAAACAATTTTAAACCCTCCAATGTCTAAGTATTCCAAATATAATAATGATAATGACGACGATATAATTTCTAGGAAAAGAGAAATACTAAGCGACAAAAGACAGCAGCTTTCAGAATTAAGATCGAAGATATCTACTTTAATAACAAAGAAAGAAGAACATGAATTAAAGAATTATGAATTAGATGAAAAATATAGTAATTTAAAGAAGGAACTATTATTAATTGATAACCAGATTGAAGAATTAAAAGAAATTGAGCAATCTTCTTTGGAGAGCCTTCAAGGCAAATTGATCGTGGAGAAAAAGGCGTCTCAAGCAAATCATGATTCAAAAGTTAATGATATCAAAGAAAAATATACTGCCGAGGCTGAAACTATAATAAATAAATGTGAAAAAGAGTATAAAGTGAAGCTAAACTCTTTGATTGAGTCACTAAACGTTATAAAGAAAGACATTAAGGTGGAGGAACTGGAGCTGAATAGAAAATTGATAAAACTAAAGGAAGATTATCATAAAAAGCAGCTTCAACAGAGTGTTAAATTAGATGAAAGCATAGCGTCAACTAAAAATGAAATAGCAAATAAAGACTTTGAGAAAGAGATTCAAGAGGCTGAATCTAGAAATGCTGAAAGAGAAATATCACAAGATTTAATCGTATCTAATGCAAAATTAACTTCCTTATTACGTCAAATTGAATCAAAATTCTCTGGTAAAGAGTCGGAAATCCATTTATTACTGAATACAATAAAGAATAAGAAAAGCCAAATTAATGAAATAAAAAAAAGCTTTGCTGCAAAATCTACACAAATAACTAGTTACCGCGAAAGGGTTGAACAAATGAACGAAATACTATCAAATTACGAAGACAGAAGAAGAGAGCTTCACAATAGATTACAAGACCTTAAGGGTAACATAAGGGTCTTCTGCCGAATAAGACCTGTGGCCAGTAATGAAAGTTTGTCGACAATTAAAGTTACAGAAGAGGAGATCAATGATAATGCTAATCAGGAACTAACTATATCTAAAATTGCGACTGAAGTTGGTGGAATATATTCAAGTGCTTCTGGCTCAGCAAACTCAAATAATAACTCCTATTCATTTCAATTTGATAAGGTATTTAATTCAAGTTCAACGAATTATAGTATATTTGAAGAAATATCCCAATTAATTCAATCATCCTTAGATGGTTATAATGTATGTGTCTTTGCATATGGGCAAACCGGTTCAGGTAAGACCTACACTATGTCACATCCTGAAGACGGTGTAATTCCCTTGTCACTTAACAAAATATTTGACGATATTGCTGATTTGAAATTAAAAGGATGGTCATATACTGTTGAAGGACAATTCATTGAAATTTACAATGAGAATATTATAGACTTATTAGCCCCTAATGGCGGAACTACCAAATATGAAATAAAGCATAATGATGCTAATTGTATTACCTTTATAACTAACGTCACCAGCGTCGAAATCACATCAGAAATACAGGCTAAGAACTTTCTACAAAAAGCTACTAGCAACAGATCAACGGCGTCTACTAAGTCAAATGACAGATCGTCTAGATCGCATTCAATCTTCATACTTAAGTTACATGGCGTTAATGCTGAAAAGGGTATAACTTGCGATGGAACATTGAACTTGGTTGATTTAGCTGGATCTGAAAGGTTAACAGCTTCTCAAGCTACAGGTGATAGGTTAAAAGAAACTCAAGCTATAAATAAGTCATTGTCATGTTTAGGAGATGTCATATATTCTTTGGGACAAAAGCAAAATATTAATTCAACTCAACATATACCTTACAGGAACTCAAAGCTTACTTATCTTTTGAAGCACAGTTTGGGGGGTAAATCCAAAACTTTAATGTTTGTGAATACTTCTCCATTACAGAAGAATTTCAATGAAACAGTTAACTCCCTTCGGTTTGCTACAAAAGTGAATAGTACAAAATTACAGAATAGTAGACCAAACTCTAGATAATATTAAAATTCTATAATCTTACAAAATGTGTGTATTATGTACAATGTCTGTAACAAAATGTAAATTATCATCCGACTTGTCCTGCTATTAAGTTAGTAGAAGGCATGTAATTAGTTGCACCCTTTAATAAACCTGTGTCTATCGTTTGCTGCCATAATTCAGTGTGATTGGTAGTAGCCCATTCTGCAATCTTCTTCTGCCCCTGTCCCTCAAAGCAAAAGTTGTTCAATGCAAGCAATATGTCTGAAGTGACTTCTAAATCATACTCATGCATTTCCTCAGCTAATTGTATAGCTTCTTCTGCTAATCCATGGTAAACATGGGCAATCAAATATTGCTTATAAATTTCATGGTTTGGAACCACTTCAAATTGCGATAAATTATTCCAAAATCTTTGAACATATGCAAGGTCGTTGTAAGTGTATGCTTTGATCATTATTTGGATAGTTTCTTCGTTAACCCCACCATATTGTTTGGGATTTGAGGTCATTGTTAGGAACAAATCACGAGCTCTTGGAACATCTTGTAAGTTGGCAAATGCATTCAATATACAGTTTTGTAATTGAATATCTTGTGTGTCCAACTTCGTATCCATTTTCAAGTAAGAATATAACTCATTAATACCATCCTCATATAATTTCTCACCAAATACTTGAAAAAGGTACATATAAATGTCTCTCAGTGGAGGAGGGAAATCATAATATTCGCTCTTTTGCCTTATACGACGAAATATTCTCAATGATGCATTAAATCTTCCCTTTTCACAAAAAAACTTGATAGCAGGTAAATAGCAATCATAAGGCACGTTGAAGTATCTCTGAATTTCTCCGTATAAAACCCAGTTGGTCTCGTATGTTTCTTCATTTGAATAGCTGAGAGCGAAATCATGTAAAATGTTGAAAAGCTGGAGATACTTCATTCCATATGGTTTTTCAGTTGGCAATCTTGTTGCTGAATCTTTATCTATGACTGGTAATTCTCTCTTTAACATTTCAATCAAGTCACCAATGTATTCGACCTCGAGCATCTTATTTGTTAAGGCTATAATTGATTCAACGTCGCATTTTCTAAGCATCTGCTGTTTAATACGGGTAAATATTGGAAATATACTAGATATATCATTAAAGCTCTTGCAAAGTATCACGATTAAATCGTTTAATGTTTTGAAAAGAGCAGGATCGGTTTCATTATGCCATTGAACCATATGCTGTAAACTTTCATCAAATATATCTAATGCTTGCTCACAGTTTTGTAATTGGATTGCTTTATCTATTCTGTATTTGTATGAATAAGTCGAGAGGTGAATATGATAAGTTCTTGTAAAATAATTGGTGATTGCTTCGACTGCTTCACTCTTTGGTGATGCATCTGATGTGTATATACATTGCATTATTCTGGTGTACATATCACTCGTATCCATTGCTACATCTCTGATGGAGTCTTCGACCTTATAAATAATAGCCTCGGATAAATCAAGGTCGTCGGGTAATTCTGTATGCAATATATTGTATATGGAAGCTTGAAATCTCAAAATTGGAGAAAACTTCACTTCATCGGCAACGATAAACTCGGCTAACGATTCACCAAGACCATTTAATTCACTATTGGTCCAGGATAAAATTAATACGGTTTCACATAAAGACTCATTTTCCAAATCTTGCTTAAAAATTACTTCCTTTATAATATCATAGTTTCTTGTCTTGCTTTTATAGGTCAAGAAGCTTAGTGTCTTGAATATATTTTCGTTCAACTCTTGATTATTACTGACAGCTGCTAATTCATTTCCAAATGATACTAATCTGAGCATGGTTTCTGGAGATACTGTTTCACGATTAAGACTGGAGAGAATTATATTTGTGAGATATTGAATTCTATCAATACTTCTTTCAAGATTCTTGTATGCATGAATGAACGGTTGGCGATCTTGGAATAATGACTCAACGAAGGCTATAAATTGCAAATAAAAGTTATCATCTAGTATATTAGCGGTTGGTATTCTGACTGATACGGCTATTAATGTTTCGAATACATCCATCACGTACTGTTCTCGTACGGATTTTGATAATGGCTTCTCTTCTTGATAATAATGCAAAAGTGATTTTGTAAATTCAGGAGTAATCTCATCTGACTTACTCTTGATTAAACTTTGTAGAACTGTTTCGAAGTCTTTAAGTGAGGCCCCAAGATCTACTATTCTTGTGAACAACTTCACTGGTAATTGCTTCATCTCTAATGATGAAAAAAGTGCTATTAAGGTACTGACATACTTTGGTAATTTGAAGTTTACTCTTCTTATACTGTGAGGAATAGAAGGAGTTGTGATATTTGATTTCAGGTCTTCTCGTAAAAGAGCTATAGAAGTAAGTTCAAAGAATTTTACAAGACTTTCAATTTTATAATATTTCAATAAACCTGAATCTTCTGTCTTAACTGAATTGGAAATTTCTATGAATATTTTATCAAGTTCATCAATCTCTGCTGTAGAAATGGAATCGATACCTTCTATAAATGTCATGAATTTGGTAGCTAATATCTCATTCTTTAGTTTTGAAGTGATATCAGTGGATCTTAAATAATGACGAAGCTCTTCAATTGAACTCTTCCTTCCATCAACAATCTTAGTCGATGGATCTTCTATTATATTTTGCGTCTTAGATCGTACTATATTTGCAGTGTTGTTATTAAGCTGACTCAAATGATTGAACCATGATTTGTGCCTTGTCTGATTAAGGTAAATGGAAATACTTTGAGTATGTATTCGCGGCAATACTATAGACAAAGCCTTTGATGCTTGGGCATAGGTCTTAGACGGAAATCCCAGAATCCCTATTCTTCCTCCTAAACTCATATTATGTCGCTTTAACAACATATTCATACAAAGTCTTCGATTGTTTGGTGGAAAAAAATGTTTTCACAAACACTCACAAAAAAATTTTGGCTGTAAATATTTTATTATTTATTTTAAATCATATTTATCTATAAACTGTATATATATATAAGAGGGTTCAAAAGCTGGTTTAAGCTTCATCAGTTTTAGATTCTGAATATTCTGGTAAATGTTTCTGTAACCGTTTGATGGCCCAATTTAATCCAACAAATTTAACATCCGGATCACTCATTCCTTCAGTTGAAGTAAATTCTTTCCAAAATTGAGGATCTTTAAAACGAGGATCTTCTGGTTTGAATACACCTAAGGTATTTCGTATTGCCAATACAGCTTCTCTTAAATCTGAAGCTAATTCGGATCTTAATTGTTGTGCTTTGCTACCTTCTCTTAATTCATCTGAAAGATCAGTTGGATTTTTTGGATCAATATACTTTTTACATAAACTTCTCCATTTCTGTCTATACATTTCGATCTTATCATCAGGAAATTGATCACCAATACTTATGTGAACTTCTGCTCCTAAGTTCGATGGTAACCATCTGCGTAAGCCTTTGTCATCGGCATCTTCTGGGGCAATTTTCTCAAATCCAAAGGCAAAGACAGGAACAACCACTGGAGCTCTCGTACTTTCTAGTATTAAACGAGAAACGCCCCATTTGAAATATCTCATTGAATTGCTGTGCGGTTCTTGAAGTTGTAAAACAAAGCCTTCTGGAAATACATGAAACCAAGAAGTCTTTGATTGTATAAATGGAGATTTTGACATTAAAACATTAGTAGATTCAGGAGTTGGCTTAAAAAATTTAACCAAATTTTGGGAATTTGTTGGTTTAGGACTTAAATTATTAACTTCTTGTAGTAAAGTTGGTTTTTCGATATCTTTAACTCCGGGCGAGTATTCTAAATCTAAAGTATCATCAGGACTTAAAATTCTAATGGCTGCATCAACAGATCCTTGGAATGGACCTTCACCAAATCTTTTGGTACCTAAAATTTTACCTAAATTAAAAAACCAAGAAAGCGTTAAATTGGAGAAACAAACATTATGAGCTCCAAATCCCCACCTAATATCATCTATATCCAAATGATATCTCATTGGTAAAGCTGCAAAGAATGTTGGATCATCAACCACAGACATGTGATTCATAACAGTTAATAAGGATCTCTTTTCTGCTCTAGCTTTAGTTAATGCTTCATCCAACTTACCAATCTCATGCAATCTTGGTTTATATAATATATTAAGAAGTAATTTAGACTGCAAGATCATCATTAAACAAGTTGCATGAGAAGCATAATTCCAAAACGGGGATCTTCTTGGGTATTCGGAAAGAAAATCGTCACCCCTCTTCAATACGTCCTGGAAAGACATACTTTCTAATACTGAATCACTCAACTAGAACGAAAATAGTTTTAATAATTAATTCTTGAATTCTGGAGAAATTTTTTTTAATATTTTTTTTTCTCTCTCTACCTCACTAAATTTTTTATAAACACGTTTTTTATTTTATTTTTAGTTATAAATTTGAATCTTTAAATATTTGTTCATATGATAATCTGCTATCTAATTTGAATTGAGGATTGAAATTGTATTCATCGTCAGTAGATCTCAAATAGCCTAGTCTATTTACTTCTGGTAAGAGTTTTTCCTTCATAAATAACTTGAATGCTTCCACATGCTTCTTTTGTATATCAAAATGATGAAAAGAATTTCCAAGACATGCATACTTCATAATTGAATTACTGACTTCTTTAATCACATTCAGCTTAAAATCAACAAAATCACATTCATTGATAGTAATGTCTGAGGTAGTATCGAAATTGTATGTTTGATTGAATGATTTCAATTGTTCCTCAATGGCTGCTGAGCATCGATATTCGTCATAGCTAATACCATCTTTTTTAAGCATCAGCTTCAAATGAACTTTAAATTTCACATGGTTCCAATCATAAAGAATTAGCTTATTAATTTCTTCCTCTGGATCAAGCGTGATATGCTTCTTTATATCAGAACTATTGTATTGTAGCATGTTAGTAAACCATTTGTAGAAGGAAGTTGTGTATAAATTTTCGTAATCAGTTACATTATTATTAATTAGGAAGGGAGGAACATAAGTAGTTAAGGAAGTGCTATTATTTCTATCTTCTTCTGTGTTGCTACTGCTGTCCCCGTATATGTTTATTTCTCTTGTTTCGAGAGGCATTGTTAACTGTACCGCTGAAGAATGAATTTGAATTTGGAAAAATATCCACAAGTTTTTTTTTCATAAACTTTATTCTGTATTCTTTTTCTCCGGCGGCAAATAATTAATATCAATTATGGATCCTAAATATATAGAAGATCCCTTCCTTAAGAAGAGCTCTGCTAGAGAAGAATATTTACAAATTCTCTATGAACAATTTCAAATTCATTCAATTAATTTTGACGACGCAGTTTCAGATACTTGGTTACTTGAATTAATATTAAAAGCAGAATTAAAACTTACATTAAAGCAAATTCAAACTATATTAGGCTTATATACAGAAAGGGATACACATTCGATTATCTTCAAATCCTTGCAGTCTCATGTCAGTTGTTTAGCAAAAAGCTTATATAATTCAATTCATTCAGCTAAGTTACTAGATTATCCATTAACCGATATTAAGCAAGCTTGTTATTTAATATCTCAATCATTTAAACCATTATTTTATGTTCCAGCGATAGAAAATACTGCTGCTAGACTTAATGATGGTGGAGACTTTGATGATGATTATTTTGCTGATTCTGATTCTGATTCTGATTCTGATCATTATACACCATTAATGAACGATGCTGAAACTTACACTAATATGCGTGCAGTTTATGAATCTCAAGGTGAATTCACATATGGTAATTCAAAACAAAGAATTGTTGATAAAATTGTATATCAAGATAGATTTAATCAAATGTGGATATTGGTTTTATTCTTACAAATTGAATTAGATAAATTAAATTAAAATTAAAATAATAGTAGAGCTACCATGTTTTTCGCAATAGATAATTTTCCTGCATATACAATTTTTAAAGAGGAAGGATTTGGAAATTTTTTTTTTTTTCACTCATCTCATCATCCTCCATAATAATAATTTAAATATATACATCTATTAGATTTCTATAATATATTAAATCTTTTAATACAGATCTACATCATATTTTGAATCATGGCTAAAATTAAGAAGAGAGGAGCTTCAGGTAATGCTAAAAACTTCATTACGAGAACTCAAGCTGTTAAAAAATTACAAGTTTCATTAGCTGATTTTAGAAGACTTTGTATCTTTAAAGGTATTTATCCAAGAGAACCAAGAAACAAAAAGAAGGCTAATAAAGGGTCAACTGCACCAGTTACATTCTATTATACTAAAGATATCCTGTATTTGTTACATGAACCAGTCTTGGCTAAATTCAGAGAACATAAAACTTTTGCTAAAAAATTGCAAAGAGCATTAGGTAGAGGTGAAGTTAGTGATGCTCAGAAATTAGAACAAAATCGTCCAAAGTATACTTTAGAACATATAATTAAAGAAAGATATCCTACATTTGCCGATGCATTAAGAGACCTTGATGATCCATTAAATATGTTATTTTTATTTGCTAATATGCCAGCAACTGATAAAGTTAGTCATAAAGTTACGAAAGAAGCTGAAAAATTATGTAATCAATGGTTAGCATATGTTGCCAAAGAAAGAGTTTTAAAGAAAGTATTTGTTTCAATTAAAGGGGTTTATTATCAAGCTAATGTTAAAGGTCAAGAAGTTAGATGGTTAGTTCCATTTAAATTCCCAACTAATATTCCAACTGATGTCGATTTTAGAATTATGTTAACCTTTTTAGAATTTTATTCAACTTTATTACATTTCACCTTATTCAGATTATATAATGATTCCAATTTAATTTATCCACCAACTATAAATATTGAAAAATTAAAAGGAATTGGTGGTATCTCATCGTATGTTTTACAAAGTAAAGAGCAAGGTGTTAATGCATTATTACCAACTCAAAAGGCTGATGTTACTAATGATAATACTGAAGGTGAAGAATTATCAAATGAAGAAATTAATAAGGCTATTAAGGCTGATAATGATGAAGAAGAAATTGAACAAGCTGAAAATGAAGAAGAAGAAAATGTAGAAGAAACTGGTTTAGATGAATTTGAAAGTAAAAATAAGACAGCTGGTGATTTATTAGCTCAACCATCTAAATTTTCTTCGCCAACTTCAACATTATTTTCTAAATTTATATTTTTTGTTGGACGTGAAGTTCCATTAGATATATTAGAATTATGTATTGTTTCAAGTGGTGGATCAATCGTATCGGAAATTGCATTAGATGATTTAAAAATAAAGAATCCTCAAGCTTTTAAGAAATTAGATTTATCAAATATTACCCATCAAATTATTGATAGACCAAAAATAAATCAAAAAGTTCCAGGAAGAACCTATGTTCAACCTCAATGGATATTTGATTGTATAAATAAAAGTGAATTACTATCCGTAAATAAATATTCTCCAGGTGAAACATTACCACCACATTTATCTCCGTGGGGAGATGCTGGTGGATATGACCCAGAAGCTGAAATCAAGACCGCTGGAAATGATGAAGTTGAAGAAGTAGAAGAAGCTGAAGAAGAAGAAGAAGCTGAAGTAGATGAAGATGAAGAAGGAGAAGATGAAGATCTTGATGAAGAAGAAAGAGCTGAACTTGAAGCACAAAAAGAATTGGAGCAAGAAGCTGCTGGTATTAAATATTCTGATGTTGCAAGTACTGAATCATCTAAGAAATCTAAAGGAAAGAAGAGAAGTGCTGAAGATGAAGAAAAAGAATTAAAGAAGATAATGATGACTAATAAACAACGTAAATTATACAAAAAGATGCAATACGGTATTGAAAAGAAAGAATCTAGACAAGAAGAATTGACTAAGAAGAGAAAAAAGATTGAAAAGACTAAAGCTGTATTATCAAAATTAAGTAATAATAAGAAATAATCGATTATTTCATATTTTTAATAGACTCTGTAATAGATTTTTTGTATACAACAATGCATTTAAAAATTCATATGAAATTTTATTTTAGTTTTTAGTTTAAAACGCACATCTACGTATTAGTTTTAAGCGAAGTGTAAAAGCCATTTATTTAACCAATTCAATTGACTCTCAAACTGATTATTAATTGATTCTATGATAATTTTACCTGTACTACATACAAAGAAATATTTCTTCAATTATTAAAATCTATAATTTAATTAATTTTAAAATTTTAAAAATTATATTTTTAAAAATTAAACTTTAAAAAAATTATAGTTAGGGGCACAAATGCCGGCTCAAATATATATCTTGAATGGATTGATTACATTAGCGTGCTTCAACCAACTCTACAGTTTGTAGAAAGATTAATTTCATACCCCTAATAGTTTTTAATAATTGGTCTACAGTTCATTATTAAATATTTGTTATATTTATACATATATGATAGTTATGATAGTTTTGAAAATTATATTATTAAATAATATAATTAATGTAAGCGCAATATTTAGTTACCATTTTGGCTCTATATTTTTTATTGCGCACTTAAGATTTGCAATCAGATTTTGGTGCACAATTTTTTTATTTGTGGTTTTTGAAATTTAACATTCTCTTTTTCTTTATTTTATGCTTCTTCATAGTATCTTCACTCTTTCAACTTAAATAACTAATATCCTAAGTTTCCAGTATGTTTACTACTTTCCCGTCCTTTTTAAATTCCCTTTTTAAAGTTTCTCATAAGAATGAAGAAATCTTATTTAATGCAACTGAATTTGATTATAAAGATGAAACTACTTTCATATCAGAACCAAAAAAATCAATTAGAAAGAAGCTCACTTCTAAGCTACTTAATAACAAAGAAAATCATGAAGGTACTGAAAGATCAAAATTTACTAGATTTAAACAAAAATTAACTAATGTTAATGGTGTTAGTTCAAGAAAATTTGTGTTTGTTACTTCTGATTCTGATAATGTTGTCTCTACTAGTCAAGGTCTTGATTCTACTAAAATTACTTCTATGCTTAATAATGAGGTGAGACAAATTATTGACACTGGTTCAATTAAAGACGTTCATACTATTACTGCTAAATTTTTACCATTAATTGAAACTGGATGGTCGGAAAATAGGTCAAAATCTAATACTGATAATCTTTATGGTACTTTTGTTACTAATAATAATAATAATAATAGTTTCTTAATTTTTAATAATTGCTTTAATTCCAATAATAATTTTCGTACCTTTGAAAATAATAATTATAATAATAATAACAATTACTTTAAAAAAACTTCAAAATCGAAAAAGAAATCACATAGAAGCAATAAATCAACAAAGAAAAAGAAGCTGAATTATAAAGGTTCTAATTCTTCTTTTGATGGTAATAAAATTAGATCAAGTTCAACTTTTAAGGATTTTAAGCTTCTTAGATCTTCAAATCATGATGATGATCATAAATCTGATACAACTTGTGGTGTCTATTCTAGTTATAGTCCTTTTGATCTGCTGGTAATTAGTTCATCTTATATTAATTCTGGTGCCACTTCACCAGTTGTGTTTGAAAATGCTCTAGAGAAATCAACTAATGTCTTTGAATACAATCCCCTTGAAGATATTGCTTATAATGATAGTTTATTTATGCCTTCGATTTCTAATAAAGAAGTGCTTACTCTTAGAGATCTAGAGGAAGGTAATTATGATGATTATTCGCATATCAGTGATTCGGGTGATGGACTTTTATCAGATGCTAATTGTTTTATGCCTTATGATGCTTTAATAAATACTAATAAAAGTTTTAGGTTGATTGATGGTGATAATGAAGAGCTTTTTTATAATACTTATTTTCAAAGTATTAAAATATTCAAGCCTATTTCTCAAAATAAGGCTGAATTTATATATCAAAAGCAATATGAATTGATATTACAAGCAGCTCATCAAGCAGCTGAACTTGCAATCCTTCTTAAATATCAAAGAAAATCAGCTGAAAAAAATGTTGAAGATAACCACAATGATAATGAAGGTACAACTGTTGGTGTTGATGAAGTTAAGCTTGATTTAGACGATAATTTTGATAAGATTCAAGACCAGTTTAATGAAGATAATGATGATTTTGGCTTGTACAATAAAGAACAAGAAATTATTGATGATGATTACGATGATAGTCTTAGTAGTGGTGATCTGACTATAACAGACACTACTCTTAAGTCACCTTTAGTTCCAGAAAGATGGATGACTCTAGTTTGAGATTGTTTCTTAGTATATAGAAATTAAATTAGATTTTATTTCACCTTATTTATTTATAGTGAGCAAATTTTAATAGTTAAAAAAAATGTTTCAATTTTTAGTCTCTGTTGTATAAGGTAAACATTATTCAATATAATGATACCAAGAAGATTAAGTGTACTAATAAGACCATTCCAAACATCGAGTGTGATAAATAATGGTGGCAAAGTGAGGCAGCACAATTTGACCAACGAGGAGTTAGCCAGTTTATTGAATTCACCAACTTGGAAAGTGAAAGACCTCATGAAAAGTACAGAAGATGATATTAAAGATATAAAAGTCGATTCAAAAGTCATAAGGAAGATGTTGAGGCTATCCGGCTTGAATGAAGATATACTGCTTGAACGGGAAAATGAATTAATAAGAGCATTGAAATTACAAATGGTATTTATTAAGAATTTATATGATAAAGATGAAAAGATGACAGTTAGAAGTAAACAAAATAATGATTTAAACTTCAGATTGGTAGGTTCAGATCATAAACCCGATGAGCCAATTACTTTATCAAGGTTATTATCTGATATAGAGAAATTACCAAGTCAAGTCAATCCTGAAAAGGGTGAAATTGAATCATCATTCAAAATAAGTGATCTACATCCAAAGAATAAAACATACTTCACAATCCGAACGAGTGAAGAAATAAATTAATTGTACTAAGTCTTTTGCTTTTATTTGTATATATATATATACTTACTTTTTTAAAGGTACCCTTGAATCCATAAACATTCTATCAGGTATTTCTAATTTAAATAAATTCTTTAAGAAGTCTTGAATTTTTAATAGTTCTTTTGATCCTTGATTAATTTGATCTATATCTGTTGATTTTGGTATATTTATGTAAGTTTTAATTTGAAAGGTATTTGATTCATCTAATAATTTTAGTTTTATTCTTTGACGGACATCATCACTAGTTGGAACATTATCATCTCTTATAAATACTTTAAATATTTCAATAACAATATCTCCGTGGAAAAATCGGATTCCTTTGATCCAAAATTGATTAACAACACTATAACCTAAATCATGTAAGAACAATAGGAATGAATCTTTTCTGCTAGCTAAATCTGGATCTTCAGTTGTATCTGATTTTGAAGGTTTATCTTGCTTAATCTCTTCTGCATCTTCATCCTCTTCTTTAATAAAGTCTTCTAGCTTGTCAGATTCAGGTTTTATTTCTTCTACATTATCAACCTCCATAGCATCACTAGTTTCTTGTTTAACTTCATCCTCGGTAATTTTAGCATGAGCATGAATCAAAGTACTTTCGTAAATGGTCTGAGCACTACATACTTGATTCTTACCTGCAACTGGTATATCTGAAATTTGTAATGTCCAAATTCTTTCAACTTCTTCATCTCCACTAAATAATCTTTCAACAAATACTTGACTTGATTCATCACTTGCTATTACAGGTTTAGAAATCTCGAAATTCTGATCCTTGTAATCTTCCCATGTCGTTATGCATTTCATGAAGTATTGCTCTATTTGATTAACTTTCCCTGGTTCAAATTTTGGTTTAAAGACATCGGAAGGTTTTGTGACTAATGTATATGTTGATATTGGTTGGGGTAAGAGTAATCCTGTCATTGCTTGAAGAGTAGACACAGTCTGGACATATTTGCTATGAGGAATTGATGATACAAGCGTGAGTTGATGGACCATTACTTCTTGTAATAGTTGATTATTGTTGTACGGTGTTTAACTATCGCTGCTCGATAAACAAAAAATACTTACACTTTTTTTTAACGTAGCTCTCGAGAATCAGTCTACAAAGTCAATCATTATAATGAATTACATTTTATTACAATTACATTTTAAATATTTTAGATACATAGATTATATATATACAAGAATTAGATTTATATTATTTACCTTGACTTTTTACTCTCGTTGTTTTCATCTACTTCAGTTTCACTTGACGTATCTTCTAAGAAGGCAGCAACAACATAACCAATTAATACTATATTAGCTACTGCAGCAGCA
>JAJMJS010000052.1:0-100339 GCA_030563665.1 Scheffersomyces broadrunensis | reverse complement strand
TTAGATTGTGACGGTACTTCTGATATCCAATATTATGATGAAATCATTGATGTATTAGATTCTGGTTATCTTCAAGAAGATCAAAAGTTAGATTGTGACGGTACTTCTGATAGTCAATATTATGATGAAATCATTGATGTATTAGATTCTGGTTATCTTCAAGAAGATCAAAAGTTAGATTGTGACGGTACTTCTGATATTCAAAATATTGGCCACGAACCTTTGAAACTTGATGCTCCTAAAATTTCATTTTTTCCATTTGTTTTCAATAGTTACAAGAAGTACGTACCAAAAAAATCATCAAACACCCAACCACCAAGTAAAATAGTATCAATTGAGGCTAATATCCCACCTAATAAAATTAATACTTCCTTAAGTCAACAGATGCATACCTCAAATCCAAAAAAAGGTATTACCGAATTATTGTTTACTTTAGACCTGCTTGTTAAAGATATTAAATATGCTGGTTATGTGATTGATGAACATCGTTTTGTTGATCCGTTACTAAAAGTAAGGCCCAAAATCCACTTCAATTCTATTGATTATGTATTAAGTAAGTACAACAGTGTCTATAATGATATTGATAAGTCACAAGACGAAGGTCTTCAGACCAATGAAAAAGATTTTGAAAACTTAGGTATCAATCAACAAAACTCTGAAGTCAATAATGAAAATCATGATATTGATAAGTCACAAGACAAAGGTCTTCAGACCAATGAAAGAGATTTTGAAAACTTAGGTATCAATCAACAAAAATCCGAAGTCAATAATGAAAATCGACGAACACTTCCTAGAATGCCAGTGCACCTAGAATTGGAATCACTAAAGATGGATATTCAATATGCATGTTACGTCGTAACAAAAAATGATTATCATGACCCCACCTTAAAAATAAGGTCTAAAATGGAAGTTCCGTTTCCATCAATTGATTCAGTTCTTAGCCGGTCCAGAAAAAAATTAAAAGCTGCTGCTCCAGATGAATTTATAATTAGCTCTGAGTTGCCTAAAAAGTTGATGACAAAAGCAAAAACAAAGTTCAGCATTAGAACTTTTATCAGGCAGTTTCTTACCTTTTACTATAAAAGGGACGATCGTCAACTTACTTGTTGCTGGTACAAGCTGCTTTAGTCACAAGCTGTTGATATTTCCGGAAAGTCAGGGCCTAGCACCACGGTAAAATTTTAGAATAATTTTAATATTTTGAAATAGGATCTTAGAGTACCACTGTCTGCTACAAAATTTATCTTCATTGGCAGTTTCGTTTGTTTACTCAGTTGGTTTAACTGAGTCAGTTGTTAGTTAAATTATCATTTGCTTACTTTAGTAGTAGTGGAAATTATGGGCCTCTTAGGGTTATTACGTTGTTATTAAAAATCACAAATATAAGCTGAATATGTAATTGATAGTTAGGAGAAATGGGAAGTCTCCTTTGATCTTTCAATTTTTATATATATGATGCTTTATTATAACATATAATAATGTTGTTGATTCATAAGTTGTCAGCTCTTCTAATTAATGATGCGTGGGAATCATTATGATGAGTTCGGCAAAGTTGAAAGCTGAAATATTAGAACTTGGGAAATTCTTAATCAGTCTCTCATATTCCAACATTATTTTTTATGTTCTTGTTATGCTATAATCTCCGAGTGGAAAGTTGGTTCAAAAGAAGGAGATCAAGCTGCAAGATAAATTGTGATGTACTCTCTTTATATGGTCTAATAGGTGGATGTTGATTCTTCATTTAAAAGTCTAAAAAATTCAAAAAAAATTCAAAAAAAAATTCAAAAAAAAGACTTCTAGAATCAAAACGCCAATACTAACCCTATTGTGCCCATAGATATGATAACAAGGTAGTTAAGTAGCATGATTGTCTTATAAGACTTATAATACTAACATATATGTCTTCTATACTAACGCCAGTCATCGAATTTATTACCCGAGAAGGGTTTGGAAGTATTTAAGTTGAAAAAGGAGTCATCCATTATCAAATGGCTACCCACCAAATGATTTTGGATTTTGTATATAAACGTCATTTTAGAAGCTTGGATGTGATGTATAGGTTCTCCTGTACGTTCTCTTCATTGCAAACTAGTGGATATGATGATTAGTGCTTATACAACCTAAAGTAAACTTATAATATTTCTTCTCTCGAATTGGTCAAATAGATTCACAGGTGTTCGTTAACCAACCATTCAAATCACATTCAATTATGCATGAAAATTTAAAAGATATGGTCTACCCAATGCAAATCTATCTATTGGAAAGCAATATCAAGTATTTGAGGCAACCATTTATACCCCTTTATCATCCCACTATTAGAAATTTTTTTATCTCTCACAGACTTTTAAAGTCATTTTATTTTTTTAGTTATTTAATATTTAATTTTGTTTCTCTTTGTTATATAAAATTTTCAAAATTTGTAGTGCTTTTTTTTTGAAGCCCGATCGGATTTTCAACTCCAAAGAAAAAAAATTTTGGAAAATAACAACAACACTAGTATACGCATCTATTCCCAATGATTTCAACGACGCTATCCTTAATTCACAAATTTGATGACTTTCTAACAGCCAAATTGATATCTAATAAGTTGACTGCAAGTTTAATTACCACACCATTGAGTAAATTCATTACGCAGCTGCTCATTGTGTCATTCATATTATTGTTAAGTTATGAAACCATATACTGGTCAGGTATATACTTGGGTCTTTGGGAGTATCATGCCAAGGATATATTTAAAGAAATTCCTATCCATTGTGCTCATATCTATGTCAGAATGAACTTAGTAGACAGACAGCATATAGATAAAGTTAAAGAATACTATAATCTAAAGAAGTCCTTTAAAACTTATAACATTTTATTGAATTGGAATAAGATCAATCAATTTGGTGATGAGGTTTTTAAATTGAAAAAATTTGCTAAGTATTATTTCGAATTCAGTCCTGAGGATTTTGAAATGAATGATGAACCTGAATTTGGCTCAAATATTGATCATTTAAGAAATAAAATTATAAAATTATTTAACGAATCAGAGTACAATAATCAAAAGTCAACGACTTATACTGGAAAAGATGTATTAGTATTCAACAATTCAAATGAAGAAGTCACTTTCAAAGATAACTTGCAATATTTAAGTAAGTGTAATATCGAAACAGGAAATACTATTGATTGTATAATAGTACTATAATTCTTCAATTAGTAAATATCTTTTTTCTTTGATTATATTAAGATCAAGCAATCTCTGTTCTGTAATAGTCCATAATTTAATTATCCTTTCTAATTTGGATTCTAAAGTCAAGCTTTGTAGTTTACTTAATTCATCATCTAAATTATCTTTATTATTACCACTGGTAGAACCATTATTGTCATTAGTTAGAAAATCTTGAGGTAAATCATTTGCTGATATAAATTGATTTAAGGTCTTATCGTACTCAATATTATATTCAATTTCCTCGATATCTTCATCAGCATCAAATTCTTCTTCACCTTCATAATCATTATCATCAATTTGTTGATCATTGATCACAAAATTATTTAAATCATATTCAATAAATTTTGGTCCCTTATACATTTGACTGTTTAATTGATCCATTTTATTAAATGATAAATCACTTCGATCTTCCATATTAGCATTTTGTTGATTTATAAAATTGTAGTCGTTATCATCATCATTTAAATTGTAGTTCGAATTTGAACTATTCGTATATAGGTTTAAAATTGACTTATTGACTAGTCTATAACATTGATTTCTCAATGATAAATTGAATAACAATCGTAACTCATCAGGTAAATCCTTTTGATCCTCTATATTCTTTAAAGTAGGATCAAAATTAAAACATAGTAAACTCATAGTAATTTCCAACTCTTTTAGCAATTTGAAAGAATTGGAAACTTTATTAATTAAATTCTCTCGCACAAATGTCAAAATATTATTAAGGAATACGCTTTCATCCTGTTGATCCTTTGGATTATTTGCATGTAATTTATGATTTCTAATCATTTCTATTAAATTTAATCTCAATAATTTAAAATGTAACAAGTTATTAGTATCCAATATGGTAGGGAAATATTCGCTTATTTTTTTAATAGCTTCCGTAATTGAACCTTTTAATATCAATAACTTTATTTCTTTTCTTTGTCTTATAGTTGAATAACCTGATATTAAATTAGAATTATCATGTTTTATTAATATAGATGATGGACCAGTATTAGATAAGGTAGAATCTTCGATTTCATCATCAAAGTAATGATCAACCAATTGTGTAAATTCAAAGTCATTCAACGAATTCATCTTTTTAATAAATTGGCTTGCTTTATCATTTGAAGTACCATGAATCTGATTATTATTAGAACTATTAGGTGATTTAAAAACATCAATATTTAACTCCTTCGAAAAACTAACAGCAGCTTCTTGATAACCTTCCTGTATGAAGTAATTCAATATCAAGTCATTGATCTTTTCTTTTGGTATGCTAGTCATTGTTTATACACTGATGTTGATTGATTAAGCTAAAAAGGGATATGTAATTAATATTAAGAGAATGGCAACAATGGACATTTTAATTTTTAACCCTCACAATTTTTTTTTTGATTTTGAATTAACAAAAAATCATTATAAATTTGCAACAGTTTTAAATCGACTTCTATAATTCAATAAAAAAGGAAATTTAACATACAGATTGAGAATAGATTTGATTAAAAAGATGCCACCTAAGAAGATTGCCAAAATTTTAATTAAGGGAGATGAAGCTGAATTGATGATTAAGAATTATTTAAAGGATCAATACAGACCTTACTCTATTGCTGATTTACTATTAAATTTGCATAACCAAATTAATAAGAATGACATGATAACAAGTTTGAATAAGTTAATAGAATCAAATGAAGTTTTCAGCAAGCCATTCGGAAAATCCATTTTTTATTTATACAAGGAAAGATTATTTGAAGAAGAAGGACAAAGTAATAATATAGATTCACAAGCAATTGATCAATTAAAACTAGAATTAAACACTGTAGATAGTAAACTAACAGAAACCATTATTAGTGAGTTATACAATGAAATTATTAGTTAAAATTTTTTATATACTAACAGTAGATAGTTTATCAAAAGTTAGTAAATACCCCTACTAATGATTCATTAGAACGTCAAGTCGCAGATAAGAGAAATTCCATTAACGAATTACAATTCAAAATTCAAAATTTTGAATCAAGAATAGCTTCTAATAATCCATCAAAAACTTCCGATAAGGATATGAAGTTATATTATCAACAATTATTAAAAATTTATCAACAGCGAAAGAAAATGGTATGTATATTGTCATCTTAAAACTTATTAAGTAAAAATTAATTACTAAAGATCAATAAATTATTTAGTTTAATAAGTTCTACGATATGATTAGTGATTCAGCTCCTGATTACCCAGTGATTATGGTACGTATATTTGATTATTACTTTTTTGGAAAGAAGCAAAATAAAAGCAATTCTAACTTATTTGAAGAATAATATAGGAATTGATATTGAAGAACTAAATGAATTTAAAAATTTTAAATTTTGAATTATAATAAAAATTAAATTACGTATTCGTCTCTAAAATAAGAAAGGCTTTTTTCTCCCCCAAAAAAACATATTTTAAAATTCAGATCTGACAGATGGCCATAATTTTTAAGCTTTTTTATTTACCTCAGCTTTCAATAACTCATTTCAATCAATTTAATCTTACATACATATAGCAAGGATACCGATTAGTCGCTACAAGAATATAAATTCACATCTTGCTTGCATATTTTTTTAAAGATACCTTATATTGTTTATAATAGCTTTGAAAATCATTCCATTAATGGTTAAATAATTTCATAAGTTTAATTCAAAAGTCATGTTTATCCCATCAATATCTCCAGTACTCAGAAAAGTCTTTGTGCTATTGTCGTGTACATTCTTTGGTCTAAGCTGTGGTACTTTATACCTATATTCTTCGTATAGTCCCCAATTTGCAAAAAGATTGAATTATACTGCTTCTGATTCTTCAACAATTGCTTTAATTGGTAATTTTGGTGTGGCCATAAGTGGTCCAATAGCAGGCATTGTTGTGGATAGAAAAGGCTATACAATGTCGATAATAACAGGGGGTATTTTTATTATGTGTGGCTATTTGGGAATGAAAAATCAATTTGATAACGCGTATTCTAATGTTTTATTATCTTCGTTATTATTGTTGGCAGTTGGATCAGGTTCAACTTTTATCAATTATGCATGCCTAAAATGTTGTGCTATTACTTTTCCAAGTATAAGAGGTGTTGCAACTTCATTGCCCTTAGCACTATACGGTTTAAGTGCTTTATTTTATTCAGTGATAGCATCAACGTTCTTTCCGGGTGACACCTCATCATTCTTGGGATTTTTAGCATATTCATCAATTGTAATATTTTTAATTTGTTCTCCAAGTATAGTACTATGTGACGTTGATCATAGAGCTAGAAAGCCGACTATACCATCAAAGTTAAATTTGTCGCTAGATGAAGAAAAATTAAGATCAGTTAATCCTGGTGCTTCACCGTATCAGATGCTAGAGGCTAAGTCGATAGAAAATAACATAACAGGATTTGCTTTAGCCAAATCTTACAAGTTTTGGCTATTATTCATAGCGACTGGTTCATTGGCATCTTTGGGTCAAATGTACATTTATTCGGTTGGATATATGGTAAAAGCATTAATAATCTTTAGATTTAAATCAGAGGAATTTGATAATGATATTCTAATTCAAAAAGACCAGCAATATCAAGTAGGTTTGTTATCAATTGCAAATTTTTCAGGTAGAATAATCAGCGGTATTTTGGGAGATGTAATAACTCAATCATTTAACAAGCCAAGATCTTTACTATTATTTTTACCTGCGTTTGGTTTAATGGCTACTCAATTGATGGGTTTAGAAATTAATAACGATGCAACATTGCCAATAGATTCCTTTTTGACTGGTTTATTTTACGGGTTCATATTTTGTATAATGCCCATTATAGTTGGTGATACATTTGGTATGCAAAATTTTTCATCAAATTGGGGTATTGTAAGCTTAGCACCAATTTTACCAAGTATTTACTTTACAAGTCTATTTGGTGAGATTTACGATTCCAATTCTGAAGTCGACGAAATAAAAGGTGGAGTTGCTTGCTCGTTGGGTAACAAATGTTATAATTACATTTTCAAATTAACGTTCATAGTAAGTCTTATAGCGGTGATTACTGTTTCATTGTTGAATATTGAACTTCATTTAATAAAAGGGCTATTTAATAATTACCGCTATAAGTCATCTGCTATAATATTACCAACTACAACTCCAAAAAAGTCTTCACTAAATGAGAAGGCAAATTAGGTATTACTACACTGTATAATAGTCAAAATAATGCATTAATAAATTATAATCTAAGCTTTTATTTACCTCTTAATAGAATTGAAACGACCCAACTTTGAAATAGATGGACTATTAATCAAACGAGATGGTGTAGAAGTAACTCTTCTCTGTTGCTGCTGTCTTGGATGTGAATGTCTTTCGGTGTGCTCATACAAATCATCGTTCATTTTCTTGATTGATTCAAAAGGTTGTTGTAAATGCACAGAACTAACATTGCTATTATCATTATCAAACGATAATTCATCAACATTCCTATTTATTAGATATCTTAAGGCATTATACCAAATGTTATGACGCTGTCTGGTTGGACAAGTTATCTTAATTGTTCTATCAGTCGAATGAACTACAATGCTCTTATGGTACAATCCAGTAGGCAATGGGTTGTTATCATCCACGCTATCAACTCTTACAATAGCAGCAGCTCTAGTCTTAACTTGGGATGGATTTGATAACACTGGATTCGACTCCGACCAATAAAGTGTTAATGAATATGGATGAACCCAAAAATATCTTTCATGTCGAGTTTCGGTTATTGAATTTATTGCTAAACGTCTATAGTATTTGAACAAGTATTCACCAATAACAACTTGAGTGATGGCTGGAATCATAGCTCTATCAGTTAATGAAACGTTAGTCGCCATCGAAAATATAGCCGCAGAAGCGATAGACTCTTGTATGCTAGGGGCATTAGAATGATGAGATAAATGTGAGCCAACAGAAAATGATGGAGGGCTCGAAGTAGAAGGTGGTATAGCCTTCACTTGTGCTGAAGACTGCGGCGGAGTATTCAATGCATGTGGAATAGTTGGAGAAGGTAAGTCTCTGAAGGATACAAAATCTTCTTCTATTGGAGAACTTAAAGAACTTCCCTTATAAGAGTATCCACGATTTTCAGCATGCTTCTTAAAGGTTTCTTCAGATACCTTTTCAATGGATAAAGATTTCAATCTAACCAATTGGTTGAAATAACTGGATGGAATAACTTTAACATTATACACTGTAGGAGATGGTGTAGTTGTTGTACCAATAAATTCAGATTTAGGAATGACTAACAAACCTTTTTTGTCACCCATTTGTACAAATTTTTCATTTTCATCAATAGAATCGCTAAGGGCTTTAAGTTCTTGGAGAGTCTTTTCGAGTATAAGAGCATGCCCCAATTCTGCTGCCCTTATACGCAACTCATCCTCCGTGATAGTAGATGCTGATGGACTATCACCAGCTAAGGAAAAGCTTTTTAATTTCTGGTATTCGCCTTTATCGAGCAGTACCATATTCATATCAGCAAGATGCTGGATGAGTACCTCCTTAGTAGCTCCATTCTTTTTCAAATTAAAGTTTTCTGACTCTGCTTCAGCAATAGCCTGTTTTACTTTAAGTAATTCTACTTCATAACTTTCTCGATCCAATAAAACCATACCTAATTTATCAGCCCTTACTTGCAATTCGTCCTTATTGATTAGGAAAGAATCTTCTGCATCTTGATACTCTTCAAATGAGTCATTGCGGGTATCTACAACCTTCTCGTCCATTTCAACCTTCCTTAGATCATCATAATCAGCTTCTTTCGTCAACACGTAGCCTTCGAGCTTTGCCCTTTCTTCGATCGATAGTTTGGATAATCTGACTAAAGAGTCAACTTCATCTATTGGAAGTAACGATAATCCATTCTCTTTGGCATTTCTTCTTATATCTTCAATTGATGGCTTATTTGCTTTAACTAATAATTCGTCGTATTCTTTAGCATCTAAAATCTTAGCTCCTGCAGAATCAGCTTTTTCTTCAAGAGTTTCACTAGCTTTACTTCTTAACTTTTCAAATTCATCTTTTGCAACCACACACAAATCATTTCTCTCAGCAAGCTCAGCAAGGCCATTAGGAGATGGATTAGATAGCGCTTGGTAATCATCTTCGCTTAACAACTTCATGTTTTCATTTCTTGCTCTTTCTGATAAAGACTCTTTGGAATTCTTGACCAAGGAATCGTATATATCTTTTGCAACAACAACTTGTTCGAGTTGGGAAGCTTTCGAGGTAACTTCATCAAGACTTGGATTTAGTAATGATTCATACTCGTCTTTGAAAAGTACAACTTTATTTTGCTTATTAGCTCTGACATCCAATTCTTCACGAGCAGCAATTCTTACAGCTTCGAGTTCAGACGTTAAAATTACTGAGCATCCTAAACCTGAGGCTCTTTCACTTAAGTGCTCAAGGGTAGGAGAAGTTGCATTCCTATGGATTTCATCAAATTCAGAAGCTCCTAAGACAACTTTGCCCTCTTGAGATGCCCTTTCTTCAATAGACTCTGCTGCTTTTAATCTTAAATAATTCAATTCTTCTGTGGGAATTAAAGAATGGCTATGTGTTTCAGAAGCTACTCTAATAGACTCTAACGATGGTGGTTCTGCTAGCTTTTGAAGTTTCTCGAATTCAGAATTTGGCAAACATTTCATTCCTGACTCCGCTGCCCTTTCTTCAATTGTTTGATTAGCAATCAGCTTTAATTTTTCAGACTCTGACTTCAATAATAATAGCTCATCCTGAGGTAAAATTGAGTAGCGTTGAATATTGGCCATTTTTATTAGATGATCAAGCGGTGGGTTTTTAGACAACTCTACTAAGTCAGAATATTTCTTTTGATCAACGAGCTCTTTACCAATGGTCGACTCCTTAAACGATTCAGATTTGGCAACCTTGTCTTTTAAGGCTTCATATTCTTTTAATGTTAGAATAACAGAATTTTGCTTCTCAGCCTTCTCGCATAATGATTCTGAAGCAGCAGATTGCAATTCATTATAATCCTCGGTTGGAACGATTATATGGTTGCGTCTTAAAGCTTCTTTCTTAATATATTCTAAGTTTGGATTTTCAATGCGTTCTATGAGTTCTGTATGCTCTTTCTTCGACACAAGTAAATGGTCATAGCGGTCAGCGTTAGATTGTAAATGGTCTAACGAAGGCGAATTAGCAAGCTCCTTTAACAGAGCATATTCAACTTTAAGTACAGCAATCATGCCAGATTCTTCAGCTAAATCATGAATTGACTTATTTTTATGAACATTTAGAATCTTCAATTCATCCTTGGAAATTACGCCATAACCTAACGCATCTGCTCTAGCTTCGATCCTTTCTAGTGTAGGTGCTTCAGCGGCAAGTCGGAGGGATTTGTATTCTTCTGCAGTGAGAAGCTTTAAGTTGAATTCCTTTGCTCTCTTTTCTATTGGCGTGTTTGCAGCAGCTTTAATGGTTTTCATCTTATCCGCAGATACAACTTCAGCACCAAGAACGGCCGCTTTTTCCCTTAAATATTCAATTGAAGGTAACTCAATTTGCCTTTTCAAAGTAGAAAGTTCCAGCAGCAAAATTAACTGTTGTCCTGCTTCGTTAGCCATTTCTTCAACTGATCTGTTAGCCTTCTTATTTAATTCATCGTGCCTTTCTCTGGAAATAGCTACATGGTTGTGTGTTTCGCTTAGACGTTTAAGCTGTTCCAAAGATGGAGAATTGGCAATTTCGAACATCTCATCGTATGCGTCTTTTGCAACTACAGTTAAGCCAATGCCTCTTGCAACTTTAGTTATGTGCGACTGGTCAGGCTTGTTGGCAAGATTCTCGAGGGCTTCCAAACTGTCTCTGGATATGGCTACAAGCCCAAACTTATTAGCCTTTTCTTTAATATAGCTTTCAGACGGCAGCTCTATACTTTCCTTTAGTTCATTCAATTCGGTAATCAGTATTAAAGTCAATCCCATCTTTTTGCCATTCTCCTCTAAGAAGTCAATACTAGGATTACTAATACTTTGGGTCAAAGCTTCATAATTTGACTTTTCAAGAGCTTTGAGCCCGCATCTATCGGCAAGCTCTATTATATTTTCGCGTTTGGGATCTTTTAAGTTATCATACTGTACCTCTTGTAAAACAACTAGATTGTGCAATGCAGCCTTTTCCTTAATATAGTCTATATCGGGACTTTCCTTTTGAGAAACCAATTGCTGATATTCTTCGTTGAGAACCAAAATATGTCCTGACTCTGAAGCATGCTCTTTCAAAAAGGCCAAAGAAGGAGATTGCATAGCTTGGAATTGAGAAAAGGCTTTGGCATCAACAACTGTCGCATCTATATGCAAAGCCATTTCTTTTAACTTTGCTAGAGTGATACTGGAATAATCTAAATCTTCTAATAGCTTGGTATATTCTTTACTTTCAATTAATTCGAATCCTCTGCTTTTTGCGGCACTGATTAGATAGTCTAAACTAGGATCTTTAAGATTACTGATCATAGAATTGTATTCATCTGAGCCTATGATGATGGAATTTATAGCGCCTGCTTTCTCTACTAAGTAATCATAAGAAGGCGACTCTGCTTTGTTTTTCAATGTATTATACTCTTCTAAAGGTAATACAACTTGACCCAATGAGAGAGCCCTGTCCTTAATAAATTCCATTGTTGGACTGTCGATTTTAGAAAGTAACAGATGATGTTTATGGATTGGAATTGCAACTAAACCAACTCTAGCGGCATTTTCCATTATATGGTCTTTACTTGGCTCATTGGCTCTATTCAACAATTCACTATATTCCTGACTTGACAATGTATGTATACCATGCTTTTTCGAATTATTAAGGATAAATGATTTCGATGGAAATTGCATTTGATGTTTCAATTCCTTATACTCGGACTCATCAACTAGAACGGCTCCAAAATTATGTGCATGAGAGACAATATCTTCCTTTGCTGGGTTTTGTAAACGATTTAACTCAGTTTCGGAAACAACAGCCAATCCTAAAGATTTAGCCTTGTCTAAAAGATGCGTCTTGCTTGGTTCATTAGCCAATGCAGAAAGCTCTTTGTATTCCCTATCTTCAAGCAAGCTATATCTCTTGCTTGATGCAGATCTTCTCAATTGATCAATCGATGGATTATGCGCCAATTTTTCAAGCTCTTCTAACTTAGAAGTTTCTATAAGATCAAATCCAGCTTCATTAGCATGTTGCTTAACTTCATATATGGTTGGATTGTGAGCAGAATCGTTTAATTCTTTATATTTTTCAGAACTCATTAACACCTTACCTAGCTTGGTTGCTTTTTCAGTGATGTAGTTGATGGTAGGTAACTCTATAGATCTTTGCATTTCAGCATAATCATAACTAGGAATCATTATATGACCCATTTTGGATACAAGCTCTCCAATATATTCCCTACTTGGGTTTTCGGCCTTTTCCTGAAGGTAAATAAAATCTGGAACTGGAAGTACTTCATACCCCAAACCTGAAGCTTTGGACCTGACATGTTCTATTGTTGGAGTATTGGCATTTTTGCATAAGCTCAAATAGTTGTCCTTTGGAATAGCAGTCAAATTCCTTTTCTGTGCAACTGCAACAATATATTCTTCTGAAGGAGATTCTGTTAAGGAAATTAAATTTTTCAATTTTTCACTTCCAATTATTGAATGTTCTAAGCTAGCCGCCTTCTCTCTGAGAAAATCAATACTTGGCTCATTGAATGCTCCTTCTAATATAGAGTGGCGCTCTTTTGAAATTACAACTAGGCCAATATCATTGCTCTTTTTTATGATATGCTCCTTTGGTGGTGAATGTGCTAATGTGTTTAGACTCTCCAATTCGGAATTTCCAATAACAGTAGAATTCAAGTCTGAAATGCATTGTCTTATTACACTCAATTCAGGATGTTTGACTTTTTGTTTCAAATCATTGTAAACTAAATTTTCAACTATGGAGCACCCATATGTATTGGCTTTTTCTTCAAGGTATTCTTTTGACGGATTATTAACTTCATCTTTTAACTTTTTAAATTCCTCAATATCAACTAATTCGAACCCTATTTCTTTTGCTTTATTTGCTAAATGCTCTCGGGAAGGAGTTTCTGCATTTTCTACCAATCTTTTTATTTCATTTGTCTCTATAATCTCAAAATTATTCTTTCCAGCCATTAATCTTATGTGCTCCACTTCAGGCGAATAAGCAAGCTTTTTCAAGTTTGCAAGATCATTGACATCAATAAGCGATAAACTGTGATTTTGGGCAGCTTTCTCAATATGTGCAACATCAGGCTCATTTGCTAAGCGTGCTAACGACTGAAACTCTTCGTTACTGACAATTTGGTAATCCAAGCTCTGAGCATGCTTTTTAATATATTCTATTGATGGCGAAGTAGACAACTCTACTAACTTCTCATACTCTTTAGTTGGGACAGCGGTATGATCTAATTTACTAATAGTAGATTTAATATGTTCCAAATTTGGACTATAAGCCAATGATTCAAGATCTTTAAATTCTTTGTAGGGAAGTAATGTATGCTGTTTTTCTATGCCTTTGGCTCTTAAGTGATCTATGTCGGGAGAATATGCTAAAGCAGATAATTCTTCATGATATTCAATTGGGATTACCTTATGCTTAATTTTCTCAGCAAGCAGTAATATGTGACTTAAAGGTGGTGAAGTGCTTAATTGTTGAAGCTTCTGGTGTTCATCAAACGGTATTACCACATGGTTCATTGCACCGGCTTTATCTGAAATATGACTGAGCGTTGGATTGTCAACTAGGGATTGCAATTGATTATACTCTCCTTCCTGAACTAACTTGTATCCTAAACTTCTAGCTTTGGAAGTAAGATGAGATTCTGATGGATTGTTAGCTAATTCTGAAATTGATTTTAAATCATTCAGTTTTATTATTTCATATCCTTTATTAGAAGCCATTGATCTGATTTGATCTATTGTTGGTTCATTTGCTAATTTGAATAATTCAGTATACTCATTCTTGGATAATGTTATTAAATTGAGCTTATTGGTATGTTCCTTGAGCTCATTAAGATTAGGATTATGAGCAAGTCTATCTAATGAATCAAATTCATTATTATCCAAAATTGTGACACCCAATCTTTCTGCTTGTGATTTCACATGATCTTTTGATGGTGAATTCGCTAATTGTACCAATTCATCATAATAAGCAGACGGTGTTAAAATAAATCCCAATTCATTGGCTTTTGTAGTCAAATACTGCTTGGATGGCCTTTCATGGTCCGCAATAATTGCTTCAAACTTATAAAAATCGTCTTTTGGTACAGCTTGCAAATCATATTTATCAATATTATCAATTAAATACTCCTCAGATGGATTTTGATAATTGTCATAGGCTTCGCTTAATTTTGATAAATCTAATTGACTAATTAATTCAAATGATTGATCTTTTGCTTTATGCTTAAGATAATCTACTGATGGATTATTATGAAGTTCGGCTGAACTTTTAAGATCATTGTATTCATTGATTGGTAATGTGACTAATCCACTTGATTCCAACTTCTTTTTCATTTCATCCCCATCCAATAAATCATTATATTCCCTTTTATTCAAAACATAATAACCCCTACTCTTACTTATTTCTATTATTTCAGAATCTTTGATAGAGTTAATATTATTTTTATTGAGCGATTCGTAGTGGTCAGAATCTAACAATATTAAATTATTTGCAGCAGCATAAGTTTCTAGCTGTTTTTTGGTAGGTTTTACATCACCCAATAACTCTCTAGCCAAAACTGATTTTTTTCTTGAGGGTGATTGATCATCAGCTTCAGAATCAGAAGAATCGATTACCTGTGGGAGAATACGGTTGGTAGATTTTGGAGGTGTTTTACTAGTAGATGAAAAAGACAGCCTTTCGATTTTAAATCCTTCGGTGATGTAGTCTTCCCAATTGGCATTTTCATCATCGCTAGTGCCCATGTTAGTTGAAAATGTAGTATCATCATTTGAAATAAAAATCTTTGAGTTTCTCTTGGATGGCGATATGATTGAATTCCTATTTGAAGTGCTAGATAAGTTGGTCGCGGCTTTCATCTTTCTGGATTTCAAAGTAGGGATCTTTAAAGGAGTTGTATCTGAATTAAAGGTTGTACTTGATTCTACTTCTTTTCTTAACTTTAATAAAGCAGATCTCAATTTGGCTATGGTTTTATTAGAATGATTTAAAGTAGCTCTTAAAGTTTCGGTTTCTAATTGGGGATTTCTAGGATCAACCTGAGGTAAGCTCTTTGGTTGAGATTCAAAAAGTATTTTATCAAGCTCTATTGTATCATCATCGTCAACCCCCAGATTTTCGGAATCGATTGTTTCGGTAATTTCTCTTAATGATGAAGGAGGAAAGGCTCCAGTATTTGAAGAACCTAATTTCAAGTGCAATTGGTCATTTTCATCATTCAATTGCTCAATTCTGATATTCAATTCATTTAATTCAGTAGAAGTACTATTCTTTAATGATTGGAAATCCTTGGATATTTGATCATTCTTGATTTGTAATGAATCGTTTTCCTTTTGAATTGTAGCTAAGTTAGATTGTAATTCATTATTTAACAAATCCAATTTTTCTTTATTAGAAGTTAAAGAAGCAATACGATCATTAAGGCTCGCGAGATTTGTTTCCAAGTGCCAATTTTTATCCTTTAATTCGTTTTCATTAGTTATTTGATGAGCTCTTGAATTTTTTAATTGAGAAATTTCTTGTTTTATTTGCTCCACTTCTTCCACCGAAGATTTCAATTTTAATTTATATTTCTGATTTTCAACAGTTAAACGACGACATTCACCTAATAAGTTTTCACTTAGACCTACTACGAAATTCATATCATTTCCTTTAGATTCGGGCCCTAAACTTGAGCTAACTGATCTACCGTTAGGCAGCATGATTAAAGGCATTTGCGATGATGATGAAGATGATGACTGAGATTGATTTTGAGATTGCTTAGCCTTCTGTGAAGGAAGTCTCTTACCAGGTAAGGGTAGAATATTTTCTTGATCCGCTTCATAATTTATATTATCAACATTAGAGTTTTGTAACGAGGTTTGAGATCTTTTATTAAAAAGACGTCGTTGAAGATCAGATAATTGAGTACGGATATCTTCCTTGGGAGGTGAGTTGGAAGACATTATGTTTTACCTCTAACCCTTCAAATAATAGCAATAAAAATGTTCTTTTCTTTAAATAAATTTATTTTAATACAAGTAATCAGTTTTCAAAAAGTAAAAAAAGTTGTCTGATTTAATATGTTGTTATTGTTTTTTTCTTTTTTTTTTCACATACTACGCGTCACATTTTTTTTTAGTAAATCGTCTCGTCTCTCATTTATTATAAGTTTAATCAAATTTACCAAACAGTCCTAAGGGTAGAATGTAAGCTTTGATACTATTTGTTCTGGTTTAACTTTCCACTTGATAAAAATTGATTTCAAGGTCATTAATTTGGCATTTAGATTAATAAGCTTTATGATCTTCTTTAGGAACTAGATAAAGTTGTAAAAATTCTATCTATCAGAAATATGTATATTAGCAGTCAATTTTATATTACTAGAAGAATTGATATAAGGCATACTATACACGCTGATTATTCAAACTTGATTCAAGATTTTTGATTATTAACATTCTTGAATAATCAATAGGTAATATTAAACTTGGACTTGAGATCCAAAAGTTGATGCTTGTAATAATAAGCTAAATTCATTTATATCAACATAACCATCCTTGTCAGTATCAGCTTCAGTTATCATCTGATTGATTTGTGCGTCGGTTAATTTTTCATCAAGTGAATTAAGAACATACTTTAATTCTGCATGACAAATTTTACCATCACCATCTTTATCAAAAACTTTGAATACTTCTCTTAATTCCAATTCATTATCAGTGTCTTTTAATTTTCTGGCCATCATCAATACAAATTCATTAAAATCAATGGTTCCATCATTGTTTAAATCCACTTGATTAATTAACTCGGATGATTCGTCTTCCGAAAGATCTTGATTCAATGATTTCATAACGATTCTTAATTCCTTATAATCTATTTTACCATCATTGTTCTTATCAAACAAATCAAATGCATCTTTATATTGAAGAATCTGCTGTGAAGAAAGGTTTTCCTTTGCAATCTCCTTTAGAACATCAGCCTTTTTCATTAGTTAGTATAAAATTTTTATAAAAATTTAGTCTATAGCATAGTTAGATACTCATAATATCTTATAATATAATACATACCATTCTGATTGTATATAATATTCCTATTGTATTAAGTCTTTTTACAAACAAGCGGCTGTATCCCTTATTTATAGAAAGAAAAAAAAAAGTGGATCGAATTTCAGGTGAACTAAATTTTTCATTACTTAGTTTTAATAGAGATAAACATTTATTTCTAGCATTAATTTTATAAAGAAGTATTTGAGTTGTCATTAATCCATATTAGAAAAATATTATAGTTTACGTGCTGGCTATTTACCCTTTCGCTTATCTGCCAAGAAAACACTTCAACTATTGGATGCAAAAATGAATGTATTAAATTGAATCTTCTAAATATTAGAGTTCCAGCAATAACTTTCTGTCGCTCAATTTCTAATCAAATTATAATTACCAGTAACATTACAACATTTCTCCCTCGCATCCATTCGTAATAACAAAAATCCTCAGTCCCCACATTAGCTCAAATAAGAATCTAATGACAGATCTATAGTAGTATGGTTTAGTTAAGCGCACTTGGAGATATCAATAGTTGTACAAATTCTTCTAAATCAATTTCTCCATCATTATTGGTATCAGCTTCTCTAATCATTTCATTTATATCTTCATCGCTCAATTGCTCTCCAATAGTACTTAATACGTGCTTTAATTCTAATGCACTTATCTTTCCATCACCATTCCTATCAAATACTTTAAATGCTTCTAGAATTTCCTTCTCGCTATCTGTATCTCTTAATTTTCTAATCATCATAGTTAAGAATTCAGGAAAATCAACTGAGCCATCGTTATCCATATCGACTTCATTTACCATGTCACTTAATTCCATTTCACTAGGATTATGTCCTAATGATCTCATTACAGTACCCAATTCTCTAGTGGTTATCTTGCCATCACCATCCTTATCAAATAATAAAAACGATTCTTTAAATTCATCTATTTGTTTCTCTGTTAATTTATTCGACTGACGAATGTTAGCATTGTAATTTTTAATTATTTCTTTATAAACACATACCATAGTCTTAAGTTATCCCTTACTTGTAATAGCTTAAAATAATTTTTATTATTTTTTGTTTAACTAACACGACCGCTCTAAAATAATAAATTATTAAGTATATAAACTTACTTACAATACTACTACCACCACCAGTACTGTTCTTTCTAAATAAAGATGATATACTGTATGGTCCTGATCAGCTAAATGAATGATAGCCCAATTATTAATATGTCCAATCAGCAAGAAGAATCTCAATACCTGTCCTTTTTACAATCATTAGACAATAATGAATTAATTCAACATATAAACAACTTAAGTCAACCTCTACAGTCCAATAATGGTACTTCGACCCCTGTGAAGGAGAGTAGGTTAGTTAGCTTCCCAGTTATTGCAAGTAGAAACGCGTCATTATTAAGCTCCGATCCTTTTGATGATAGTTTAGATGATATTTTACTAAATTTAAAAAATTCTGCTGTTCCTAATATCAAGAATATACAAGAAGATCCAAGCCTTTATGCTGATCTTACTGATCAAGACTGTGATACAACTGTAGGTCCTCGTCATGATTTTGGTGACTATGCGACTTATTTTCAAAACAAGCATTTGAAGCAGCAGCAACTAGATGAAGAATATAAAAAATGGGATAATGAAAGAAGAAACGAGTCCACTAATTTGGCAAATAACCCAATAGACATTTTTAAGGATTGTATAATTTTCGTAAATGGTCATACAAATCCATCAATTGATGAGATCCATCGATTAGTTATATTAAATGGGGGAAAATTTATTAGTTATTTAACAAAGAAATCAGCAGCAACTCATATAATTTGCTCAAGGTTGACTCCTCGTAAGAAAATTGAATTCAAGAATTTTAAAATTGTTAGACCTAAATGGATAGTCGATTGTATAAAGCAACGAAAATTATTAGATTGGAAAGCTTACAGAATAATAGAAGATGTTCAGTATGGTCAGAAGAGATTAGATTTTTTAGGTGGTGGAGAGAATGAAGAATATGAAGGGGATGATGAGATAGATAAATCACTGTCTCAGGCTGAAATGAGGGTTACACTATCTCAGGTCCAAAGTGAAGAGGATGAAGCTGTTCAACCAGGACAGCAGATATTAGATAAGGAAATTGACTTCTCAATCCTGCCATCGGAAGAAGTAGATCAAGAGACTATTGTTGAACCAGGTCAACGAGTAGAAGAAGAAGCAGAAGAAGAAGATGATGATGATTTTATTGATGGGAGCATAGTACCACTTACTCAACCGGAAGAAGAAAAGCAATATGAGTTGCAGGATATTGATGAGCAGGAAGAGAGGGATTTGGCAAAACTCATGAAAGAAGCAACGGCTGGAGAAGTAAAATCTGGTAGAGTTTTAGATGCGAAGCATCCTGATTTTTTAAAGCATTTCTTTGCCAATTCTAGATTACATCATTTAAGCATGTGGAGGGCCGGTTTGAGATCAAAGTTTCTAGGAAGAATCATAAAAGAAAGTCGAATCTTAGGCAAACCAACTCGTCGCCAGACTAAGAATAAGAAATCATTTATAATGCACATAGATTTTGATTGCTTTTTTGCTACAGCCTCCTGCTTAAACTATCCTAACCTTGATATAAATAAAGATGCGATTGCGGTTACGCATGGTAGTAGGACTTCTGACATAGCAAGTTGCAACTACGTTGCAAGAAAATTTGGAGTTAAGAACGGAATGTGGGTTACTCAAGCTAACAAGCTATGTCCTAATTTGATTAGGTTGGATTATGATTTTAGCAAATATGAAAAGTTTTCCAATGAGTTTTATAATTATTTATTGACTTATAATGATAAATTTGATATTATTTTCCCAGTTTCAATAGATGAAGTGTTAGTGGACATTACGTCTTGTTGCGAAGATAATGAAGGAAATTTGCAAGAATATCTTCATAATCTATGTACAAGAATCAGAAATGATATTTTCCAATTAACCAAATGCTCTGTCAGTATAGGTATTTCCCGTAACGTTTTGCTCGCAAAATTAGCTATTAAGAAAGCAAAACCAAATGGTCATTTCATATTAATGGAAAACATAGCTGAAACAATAAAAACGCTTTCTATAAGAGATCTACCTGGTATAGGAGGAAGCGTAAAAGCAAAATTGTCTATTTTATTAAACAAACCGGATGAAATTTTTATCGAAGACATACTAGAACTCTCCAAGAATAAATTGATTTCTGAATTTGGAAATAAGACAGGCACAAAACTATATCAATATGCTAGAGGAGAAGATGATACTTCTATTCAGATAGATTATGATAATCCTGAGGCTGTTTTAGGTAGGAAATCAGTGTCTGTTGATGTGAATTATGGTATTAGGTTTCAAACTTTTGATCATGTAGATGACTTTTTAATGCGATTAGCCAAAGAATTATATTCAAGACTAATTCCTTTAGGCATATGTGGATCCAATTTGACTTTAAGATTATGCAGAAGAACTGCTACTGCTCCAAAAGAACCGCCGAAATTTCTTGGTACAGGATACTGTGATTATGTAAACAAATCAGCAAAGCTAGGAGTACCAACTAATGATTGGGGTATTATAGGATCCGAATTGAAAGCATTATACAGAATGATGAATGTGCCAATACCTGAGTTGCGGGGTATTTCAGTTACATTATCCAAGCTACAAAATGTTGAGAATATGAGGAGCAATAAGCAAATGAGACTACCTTTCAATCAAATTAAATCAGCTATCGAGATTAAAGATCAATTTGAAGATTTTGCTATAAATGATAATAGATACGATTCGGCACTTGCACTGGAAGCAAAGCAAGAGAATAATGTTGTTAATTTGAATCCAAGAAAGCGAAACAAACAAACAAACATTCCATTTCTTAAAGATGCGAATGATATAGATTGGGACGTATTTAACTCATTGCCTTCTAGTATAAAGCAAGAAATTCAGCAAGAATTGCAAAGAAGAGGATTATTGCCATCTTCATCAGCTAGAGGGCCAACTATTGTTAGTCCCACGAAGATAAGTGGAAACGGTAAATCTAAGGCATATTTGCAACAACTATTACCCAGCCAACTTGGAGCTGCTCCGAAATATGTTAGAGTTATTGAAAAAGGGATATCACCCATCAGGGGAAAGCAAAATTCCAAGTCACCACTGCCTAAAAAGGAGAAGCCATGGCTGAGACCTTTGTTCGAAGAAGAAGGTGAAAATAGTTATGATTCATCAATTCTAAAAGAATTACCAAGCTCCATAAGAGACGATGTTTTAAAGGATATAGAGTACAAGAAAAAGATCAAGAAATTCGATTTAGTACCATTACGAGAAAAAGTAATCAAAAAAATGGAGAGCTCTAAAGTTAAGATTATTGAAATAGATCTTGATTTCATTCATAATGCTGACAAGTTACGGCCATCTCCTTTATTCCTCAATGATACATCAAGCTTAAGCATTTTTGAGTCTAAAAAGAAACTTGAAAATTGGATAGAGATGTCTTTGTCTCAAAAAGGACCACATATTGAGGATATAGGGATAATGGAGGAATACTTCAGAAAGCTATTAAAAGATAACAATCTTAACAGATGCTTGATTCTAATTGATTTTATTGAAAAGGTGCTACTATCTAAAGAAATAGCTAATAATATGAAATCAGAGATTGATCATGAACTTGAGAATAAGCAATTTATGGAGGAAGGAATAAAGGATTGGCATAAGTCCTTACATAAATCATTAAAACCCTTGATCCAAGACTATTGTAACAAAAACAATCTTGAGACGCGTATATAATTTTTTTCTTAATTAGATGTAAATAGACATAGCTACAAATGACATCTGGTAACGAAGAAGACAATAGTAAAATATGTCATAGAAAAGTTTGGATGACTTTGTCAACCGAATTATCCAAAATTAGTGATCTACTACCGTCTAATATTGGTCGGCAATCATTGATCTCGTCATTAATTAAAGCATATAATTTGCACCATCGTTGTGAGGGTATAGTTAGAGTCTTCAGAGCTAACCAGAGAGATTTAGAAGCATATCATGATAAGCACTTTATCAAGTTCTTATTAGGAAGAAGGATAAGTGTGGATGAAACTTTAGAAAATTATCAAGAAATTAAGGGATACTTACAATTACCATTTTATCAAGAATCTGTGGAAAATCAATGTGGGCGTGTAGGTGATTTATCAGACGAAGAGCAAGACCAGTCAGACGAGGAAACAGATAAACAAGATTCACAAGAAGAGTTAGAAAAGTATGGTCTTTTGCATGATTGCTTCCCTTTCCCATTCATGTCGGAATATGTCAAATTAATAGGTGGTTCTAGTATATGTTCAGCCAGAACAATAATCCAAAATAAAGCTTCTAACTCTAACTCACAAAATATAGTAATAAACTGGTATGGTGGGAGGCATCATTGCCACAAAGGAAGTGTTGCAGGATTTTGTTATATAAATGACATAATACTATCAATTCAATTATTGAGGAAGTCATATTCTAAAGTATTTTACCTTGATCTAGATTTACACCATGGAGATGGTGTAGAAAATGCTTATAAGTTTTCCAACAATGTATTTACTTGCTCAGTGCATAGATTTGATATTGGATTTTATCCAGGTACTGGTTCTTTGAGAAGTTCGTCAGCCAATAGGGTTAACGTACCTACAAAAAGAGGATTGAGCGATTCAAAAATGATGGAAATTATCAGGCGAATTGTATTACCCTTGTTCAAAGAATTTAGACCTCAAGTATTAATAATACAGGCTGGGTGTGATGGACTTTCAACAGATGATCATAAAGAGTGGAATTTAACTATAAAAGGCTTTGGCAATCTAATCGACTTCATTTTAAAAGAAGTAGGGAAAGTGCCGACATTGATTCTCGGAGGCGGTGGATATAATCATACTGAGACTGCAAAGTGCTGGACTTACATTACTAGTAGAGTAATCCAAAGAGCACAAGAAGAAGACAAATGGAGCACCATTCCTGAGCATGAATACCTTGATTCATATGAAAAAGATGGGTTTCAATTTTGGACTTCTAATAATTCTGTACCTAAAAGGATGAAAGATGAAAATACGGATGATTATTTAAAAGAATTAGAAAGCTATTTATTTAATCTATAATATAGTATTTATTTCATCTCGTATTCGAAGATTTTACCTAATGTTTTATTCCAATTTTCATCCCACCTTACCTTGCTTTCTGCTAAAGCTCCTTCTTTTAAAGTTTGCCATAATTCGTCAGTTGTGAATACATTATGCAACAATCTATATATTTCTTCTGATTCGTTATGATCTATTTTATCTTTTGTTATTAATCCATTTATACCCTCTTTAACTAATTCATTTATGGCAGGAAAATTTAATGATATCACTGGTATTCCTGACCCAAAAAAATCTACAATCTTCATAGGTAAATCTATCCCACTAGAGGATGTATGCAATGAAACACTTAGGTCTGCTATCGATAATACTCTGGGATAATCGGTTATAGACAACCACTCCGACTTTATTATGGTTTTCTGTGCATTAAAATCCAAGCTTTGTACTGTTGATAAAAAGCTCTCCTTTAAAGGACCTTTTCCAGTCACTATTAATAATATTGGCGGAAGGTTCTTTTGTGATTCATACTTCTTCAATGCTTCTAATAGGATATTAAAATCTTCATCGGGAGTAAATGAAGTTGAGCTAATTAGAATTTTATAGTCATTTATATTTGAAATATCTTTAAATAAATCAATTGAATCTATAATCTGCTGCTTCTCTTGATCTGAACTTATTGGCTGAAAAATCTCACTTGGCCTATCATATAATGTAATAACTTTCTTAGAATCAAAATTAAATTCCTTGATTAAGAATTTTTTCATCATTTTGGTTACAGTTAAATTTAAATCAACAAAATGTCTACCTAAGAATTGTTCATAAATTTTAGCTAATCTGACAATAAGGTGGCTCTCATTTTTAAATTTTAAATTCAATATAGTATAGTTCAAATTGTGCCAATCAACTATCAAAAAAGTTGAAGGACTAAAAATTTTAATAAACACAACAACTAAGAATAATATGGGAATTGAAGGGGGATTTTGAAGTAAAATATAGTTGGTACCTCTAAATTTCAATAGCAATTTAAATAATTGAAATAGCTGCATAGTAAGCTTTTGAATAATGAATAATAAATATGGTAAATGAAACGTATTCCTTATGACTTTGATTTCACTAATATCAATGTTAATGTCATCTATAATATCCAATGGAGGTTGAGATTCCAAATAGCCACACAAGTTGACAAAATATTCAAGTCTTGAAAAGGATTTTGCTTGGTAGCATATTCTTGGTGAATGACCTAAGTCACCAAGGACTATTATTGTTATTGATTTTCTTTTGCCAGTAAACCCACCCTTTGTTGAAAAATAGGGTAAAATTATATACGCTAAGACTGGCATACAAAGATAAATACCAATGAGCCACCATAACCAAGGACCCCAGTACTGAAAAACATGGTCAAACCCTTTGAACTTAATAAATTCCACCATTAGTGTTACTATTTATTAAATGTAGTTGAGATTAGTAGTTATTCTCTCTGAGCTTTTATGTACAAAAAAATAAAAAAACTCTCATACTTTTTTTTCTGCAAGATCAAAAAGCTGCAATAAAAGAATGCGAACTTCTTTACAAAATTTACAAATATGATATTCATTGCACATTCAAAGATGCTACACAAAGGGTGTATGTATTGTTTAAAGTATATTTCTGATATAGAATATGTGAGACTACCACGATTATATTAATTTTGTTTTTTCTAGCTTAATAGGAAAGAAATTCAAAAAGAGCCGCCAGGACGACTCTGTTGGGGGCCACATCCACTCCATGCTGAGGGATTCGAGTCGATCTACCGGTCGAGACCACGTTTGAGGAGTTGAAGCTGGGGAGTGGATGCTTCTCTTGTTAGTTTTGGCTTAATGCTTTAGTGAAGGAGAGATCATTAGAGTATTGTTGGTATTGACGGTAGTCTTTTGGCTGAGTAGTGTGTTAGTGGATATCCTACCGGGATATTTACGTCTGACTAGCTTTAGCTAGTCGACAAAAACCTCCAACATCAAGGAGTATGAGAATGGTTGGTGATTGAGAATTGATTTCTGAAAAGAGTAAAAGAATTCGAGATTAAGAAAAATCGTTGGGAATTGAATTTAGCATATTGAAGATTTATAATAAATAACTTTCACTGCTCACCTATCATTATTTCTTATTATTTAAAGGTACGCTTATCTTAATTTCATGATTTTGCGATGGTTATATATTGAAAGGTCACTTTTAAAATGTTGAAATATCTTAGGGAAGAATAAAAGCAAAATTAACAGTCCTACTAATAATAATGAAAAAACCTACCACCCCATCTAAAGTTCAGTTCCTAGAAAAAGTTAATTATTAAAAGTATAAAGCAATGATTAGCATTGGAAGCTGATTATGTGCTTATATTGTCGAATAATGTTGTGGAATATCTGAAGATCAAAAGAAGTTGCAAGTAATCAAATAAAGCTGATATTAAAAAAGTTAAAGTGGTTGCTATATGGTATGCCCATATAGGAGGGTCCTTTGACATTAGAAGTTGCCCATATTACTAACATTGATACTTTAATAGGCTATACTAACTTCAGTATTGTAATATTCTTACAATACCCTTCCGTATGTATTTACCTATCAAAAATATTATGTTGACCTTGGCAAAGCTATGTCTGTTGAAATAGATTTAGTGCTAGCTGTGTCGAAAGCTATTCATTTACTAACAATTTTTTAACACTTGCCAATAGTCAACTGCTATAATTAGGGTAGCTGCCACACTAAATAGTGGATAATTTATTCTTCATAAGATACCTATGATGACAGTAGAATGGCATTTAGAATATAATAATTGTATTTCATCACTGTCCCTGAAAGGTTAAAAAAGCTGAAATCAGTTGAAATAATCACTAAGGTGAAGAATGATTAAGAAGTATGCTCCATACTTATTGAGTAAATTATATAGTTTATAGTTTATGCTTGGGGAGTGATGGAGCTAGGCACTATCTCCAATTTAGTTTCATGATGCTGTAATAAGTTGCTCTAATTGACCTATTCTAACTTGTTGCGTATAAGCCTTTCTTCTTTCATTTTAAAAAATTATTTACTAACGTGTCTTAGGGAATACTAACATATTATAAGAATACTAACATATTATAAAGCATTTTAGGATCAACATTCTAACAATAATAAAATGCGGTAAATTTTATTTTCACCAGCACCAAAAGAAAGGAAAAAAATGTTAAAAAAAATTTTGAATTTGTGATTGACTACAAGAGATAGTATAAAATTTCAATCAATAAGAATGGATAATAGGAGAGTGGTGAATTCATATAGAGACAGTATAAAGGAATCATCCATATCTAATACCAGTTCTCGTAGTGGAATATTTTCAAAAGTCAAAAGGTTCTTCAACAGTCCACCTGCATCCATACCAAGCAGCTATGATAGCAAAGAGGAAAGTGATAGAAGCTCAAATATAACGAAGATAGTGGGTGCATCTCAGCCATCAAATGTTAATGGCACGTTCATCGAGCCGCAATCGAAGGAATTTGAATCTTCGCCAAATAAGGTCTTATCAGATTTCTTCAAAGAAAAGGGTGATAAGCCATTGACAAAAATAGAATACGAAGGCGTGTTGTCATTAATTGCTAAGACGAAGACCATCCAAAATCCACCGAAGTCTTCTTCCTTAAGAGTTCCATCTCAAACTGCTCACAGCGATATGGATTCAACCATATTAAATGATAAAAGCTTATTATTACCTCCATCTAATACCACGCAAAATAATCTGGTACTTAATAGTCCAAAGCAAAAATATTTAAAGCGAAGTAATCATGATTCCAGCTTTATAGAAACTCCTGATTATGTACCTGTTTATCACACATTTGTGAATAATAGTTTTAATAATAGTTTTAGTTCAGCCAATAAAACCATGCCATCAATAAAGAGAGTTTATCAATTTTCTGGCTTGCCATCACCATACAGAACTAGAATAAGGGTTCCATCCACTTCATCAGCTAAATTAAACGCGGATGTGAAAAGGCAGAAGAAGAGCAATGCTTCAAAGGAGGATACAACATTATCGAATAATACTTTTTTTGAGAAGACAAATAAATCAACTAAACCAAGAAGCGAAGCTGCTAATACTTTATTATCAATCTTAGACGGAAAACTAGGATATACTTCGAAAGATACTGCTGATAATTCAAAAAGAGAAACCACTTCTAAAATAAAAGTTGAAGAAGAAAAAATTTTACCAGTTAAAGAATCAGTTAAGAAAAATGTGAGTGCATATATACCATTAACAGCAAAGGATATATCAAGAACTATATTGTTCGACAAGTCTCAGCCCTTACCAAAGGCTAATGAGGAATTTAAAGCTGAAGAAAGGCATGATTCTAAAAAATATCTTAATGGTTCATCTGCCCAAGGGAATGGTTTCAACTTTTCATTTAAGCCACAAGCCAGCAATGATGTAATTTCTAAGCCATTTGAATTGCCAAAGGCAGATAATTCAAAGACTTTATTTAATTTCCAGAGCAATGACAATAACAGTAAGTCAATACTGAATATCAATTTTGTAGGTAGAAATGAGAATCCTGAAACTAATAGCAAGGATTATTACTATGAATTTCCTGATATTGAAGTCGTTAATGTACAATTGAATCAATCTAAAGTTGATAAGTATAAAGCTTTATTTGAATTTTAGTGAATATAGATATTTGTTTGTATATATAGGTTTTTATAATATTACGCGAAAAATTACTTCGTAAAAATATCTCGTTTAAAGTCAAAAAAAAGTTGTAGAATCAACAACTCTTAACTTAAAGACATAATCAATAAATATGCCATCAGAATTAAAGTCAGTACTTTTAATAGGTGGTGCAGGGTTTTTGGGTCTTCATTTGATAGAGCAGATTTCAAGATTGAGTCCAAGCACCATCATATCTGTTTTTGATGTTAGACCATTACCTGAAAAATTATCAACATATTTTACATTCAATCCATCTAATATACGTTTTTATCAAGGGGATTTAACTTCAGAAAAAGATGTTTCTGATGCAATTGTAGAATCTCAATGTCAAGTTGTAATTCATTCTGCTTCTCCAATGCATGGTTTACCACAAGAAGTTTATGAAAAAGTTAATATTAAAGGTACCAAGAATTTAATTAAAATTGCCAAACAAAATTCTAGTATTGTTAAAGCATTGGTTTATACTTCTTCTGCTGGAGTTATATTCAATGGACAAAATGTTAAAAATGCCGATGAATCCTGGCCATATCCTGAGGTTCATATGGATGGTTACAATGAAACTAAAGCTATTGCAGAAACTGCAGTTATGGAAGCTAATTCTCCTGAATTGCTTACTGTTTGTTTAAGACCAGCTGGTATTTTTGGTCCCGGTGATCGTCAATTAGTTCCTGGATTAAGAGCCAGTGCAAAATTAGGTCAATCCAAGTATCAATTAGGTGATAATAACAATTTATTCGATTGGACTTATGTTGGTAATGTTGCTGACGCTCATGTTTTAGCAGCCCAAAAGATTTTAGATCCTAAACACGCTGATAAACTAGGTGGTGAAACATTCTTTATAACAAACGATGCACCAACTTATTTTTGGACGTTAGCAAGAACTGTGTGGAAAGCAGATGGTAAAATTGATAAGTATTACATTAAGCTAAGCAGACCTTTAGGTATCGTTCTAGGTTACTTGTCTGAGGCTTTTTCGAAATTAGCCGGTAAAGAGCCAGGTATTACTCCATTTAGAGTTAAAATTGTTTGTGCTCATCGTTATCATAACATTACCAAAGCTAAAAAAATACTTGGCTATGAACCAAACGTGGATCTTGAAACTGGTATTAAGTACACTTTGGATTGGATGAATGAAACTAACTAAAAAGAATTTTGTACATAGTATAATTCTATATAAAAAATGTATCAAAGATTTAAAGATGAATATTCCTGCATAATCAGAACTAAAAAATTGCAGCTACTATAGATCCAAGTACTGACATAAACACTGATTTTATAATTGAAGGGGTGTAATAACTATTGGAACCTGAAGTATTTTCATTTTCTTCGCAACCTAAACAATTATTAGTTAGTATCTCTTTGAAGCAAGCTAAAAAAAAGTATTAATAAAAATGTACTTACTGGTAGAATTATAAGTTTGTTTTGAGGATGAATTCAGATTCTGTAATTGGCTTGTAGTTGTTAATGTATAATTCGAATTTGAATTCGAAACTTCATCAACTGCAGTAAGGGAAGCTTTATCTTCTTCCTCAGCATAATTATCGTCTCCATGCTTATCTAAAACTAACTTAATTTTAGACTTTGAAGGCAAATCTTCAGCGTAATCGAGCTTATCAACCACTTTAGATTTAATAGTAACTGAATTTAAATTATGACCTGAACTAGTTTCAACAGTAGATAATTTGTTTGCCTTTGATCTAAGTATAGATTTAGCACCATTTTTTTGTGAACCAATTTCATCATCCTTCTTAAAAGGAATTGAACAAGCGTTAACTTCATTTAATGCAGAGCAGTCTTCTAGCAAGACGCTTAAGAAGTTAGCGGAAGGATTACCAGGACAAAGGTGATAGCATTCCTGTTTTATACTTTGTAATGCACAACACTCACAAGCTAAATCGTCTGCCTTACAATCATCCAATTTTGTTAAGACATCATTACAGCAGGCTGCTAATTTTATAAGATCATCAGCGTGACACCTTTCATGAGGTCTGGGATTGGGGTTGACATAAGTTCCATATTCTTTATTTGTTTCTCCTCTAATATTTTGTGAATTAACAACTTTTATATAAGCGGCTAAATTAAAAATTAAAATAAACCAACAAAAAAGCATTTTTTTTAACAATATAAATTCAGGGACTTTATTTAATATATCTTTATATTGATAAACTAATAAAATTGACGAAACAACTGTGGAACAAAAGAAAGAAAGAGGAAAAGAAAAAAATAATAAAGAAACAAAGAAATTTCTTTTTACAAAAGTTTTTGGGCGCAAAAATATTTTAAAATGACACTATTAAGAAAATTGGAAAATCATAACATTGAAAGCGTAAGAATATAACATCTATTTAGGTTTATGTAGTATAGTATATTGCCCTTATATCGTACATAATATTAAAACTATAGTCAAAATAGTTTTATCAAAATTAACTGCTAAATTTTATAAAACTTTTTTAATAATCTCTTTTGAGACTCTTTTGAGATAGTTCATGTGTCAATTTTAACAAAAACCCAAACAGGCTATTATTTAAATACTAATACTATTCATTGAAAAACAAAAGTTTAAACCTAACCAGTTTTTAAAGTATGGTTATTATTAGCATTCTTTAAGTTAAACAATTGATTTAAGATTTTGGTTTGGAGCCCAAAGTAAAATAAATTTTTGATTGCTACATTTGTTTTTCACCTGCATTAAAAGTTTAATGCAAAAATTTAAGAATTATTACGTATTAATGCATTATTTATGAATATTAATGTTTACCATTTTCTTCATAAATAAATTTAGTGTTGTTTTCTGAAAGTGAAAAATTGATATAAATTAAGCACATTGTCCTGTTTATTGATTCCATGTTTAAGAATTTTGTATATATCATACTAAAAATTCATATTCCTTCTTTACAATGTTAAATTCATATATCACATTCGTTTTATTTACATTCATTACATTCTTTGGTAATATATGCTTTTCAGCATCAAGCAGTTCTTTTCCAGAAGTTGAAGTTGTTGGAAATAAATTTTATTTTGCTAGTAATGGTTCTCAATTTTTAATAAGAGGTATTGCTTATCAGCAAAATACTGCAAACTCTTCTACACTGAGCTTCCTCGATCCTTTGGCAGATGAAGCTGCTTGTCAAAGAGATGTTAAATATTTCCAGCAATTAAATACCAATGTTTTAAGAGTTTATGCCGTTAATTCCAGTTTAAATCATGATACTTGCATGCAAATATTTGCTGATGCAGGAATCTATATTATTGCTGATTTATCAGAACCTGATCTTTCCATAAATCGTGAATCCCCACAATGGAATTTAGATTTATATCAAAGATATACTGATGTTGTTGATATTTTTCAAAACTACAGTAATGTTTTGGGATTTTTTGCTGGAAATGAAGTTACAAATAATTCCACCAATACAGATGCTTCAGCTTTCGTTAAAGCTGCAGTTCGAGATGTTAAGAAATATATTAGCACTAAAAACTATAGAAAAATTCCAGTTGGCTATTCATCAAATGATGACGAAGAAACTAGAGTTGCCATTGCTGATTATTTCTCTTGTGGAGATGATTCTGAAAGAGCTGACTTTTTTGGAATAAATATGTATGAATGGTGTGGTGATTCTTCCTTCCAAGCTTCAGGGTATCAGGACAGGACGGAAGAATTTAAAAACTTGACTATACCAGCTTTCTTTTCAGAATATGGCTGCAATGCCGACCTTCCAAGAAAATTCACCGAAGTTGGAACTATCTTCAGTACTGAAATGACTGATGTTTGGTCTGGAGGAATTGTTTACATGTATTTCCAAGAAGAAAACAATTATGGTTTGGTTTCAGTTGAAGGAAATTCTGTCCTGACTATGGCAGATTTTGCTTATTATTCCTCCGAGATTAGTAATATATCTCCATCATACGCCCAAGTATCTAGTGCTTCTCAAGATGCAGCTGAAACATTGGCTTGTCCAGCTGAAGCTTCAACTTGGAAAGCGTCCTCAAGCTTGCCACCTACTCCTAATAAAGATTACTGCGACTGCCTAGTAACAACATTAAAATGTGTTCTTTCTGATAACGTTGACTCTTCAGATTATGGTGACCTATATGGAGTTGTTTGTGCGGATGTTAATTGTTCCGATATTTCTGCTAATGGTACCAGTGGTGTTTATGGTAACGTATCTTTTTGTTCTGACCAGGACAAATTATCCTACATTTTGAATGCTTATTACGAAATTCAAAATGAAAATTCATCTGCTTGTGACTTTAACGGATCTGCTTCTATTAACAGTAGCGTTCAGAGTAAAACCTGCTACTCAGACAATACAACCAATGAAAGCAATAGTTCATCACCCAACTCTTCTTCATCCAGTTCAAGTAGCAGCGAATCAACTTCGAGCTCAACCAAGAAGTCATCTGGATCATATGCTGCAAAGAAGATTTCAAAATTCGAAGTTCTAGGTATTGCAACTATTGTCACAGGTTTCATAACTGGTATATCTATTGTTATCTTTGATCAAACAGTCCCTTTATAGATCGGAATCGATTCAAACAAATTTATAAAATATGTATTAAAAAAATGCTAGTAATGCAAAATATAACTTTCTATTAATTAGCTACCATAAAAATTTCATTTAATGCCTTTTCGTCCATCACCGAAGCTCTCTTTTGTTTAATCCATTTGGATCTTACAGATAACCTTGTAGCAATTGCCTTGTGACCGCTGGAGACCACTTGAAGGTCAGATTCAGATTTACCTGTCTTCTCTTTTTTTTCTTTCTTTTCCTTTTTCGATTTCTTCTCTGATTTATCTTCCTTAGGCTCTACCTTATCTTTCTTTTCTTTCTTTTCTTTCTTTTCTTTCTTGTCTTTCTTTTCTTTCTTTTCTTTCTTTTCTTTCTTTTCTTTCTTTTCTTTCTTTTCTTTTTTATCCTTGGTATCTTTCTTTATTCTCTTCATTTTTTTTGAACTAGAAACATTTTTGTCATCTTCATCTAATTTTCTCTTTTTATTCTTCTTTTCCGACTCATTAGCATTTGAAATATTCTTTTTGGCCTCAACATCCCAGGTACTTTGTAGCACTTCTCCTCTAACAAAATGCACACCTAGTCTTCCTATTATTTTTTCCTTTCTTTGCCTCTCCAACTCACTATTTATTTTATCTTCCTTACCATTTAATCTTCCCAATATTTTTTGAAATACGTCTAGACCAACACTATCACCTTCTTCTAGATCATCTTTCTTTTGCTTTTTAGCTAATTTAGCACCAAGTCCAACATTGTCTTCTTTTATTGATACTTTAATATGTGTTGTAGTGGCATGTTCCACTAATCCAAGTCCTTTTCCTGGCTTCCAGCCCAATTTTTCAAGATACAGATGACCAAAACGATCCGTATCATTAGACCATTTTGTGTTCCTAGGATCTATTCCAAATCTTTGCTTTACTTTTACACCTGCTAAACCCATTGCTCCCTATGCTCTAACTGGTATATAGCATTTTATATTCTAAAGAAAAAGAAGAAAAATTATTTTCTTAAAAATTACGATGGACCTGTATACAAAATATAAGTTGTGTCTGCAAAAATTATACTTAGATATAAAAGTGGGATTTTACAATCCTAAAACGCCATACCACAAATTCTTAACCCAATAAGAATCATGGGGCCCTTTATATATACACTGACTATCTACCAACCAATTTATAACTTCATTAAAGTCATCAAATCCAAGAACAGCTTGCAATTTGTTTTGAATTAAGTAACCTGTAATTCCGGGCCTGAAATGTATGTAATATAATACGGCAACAATGATTTTTACCCAAAGTTGCTCCTTGATATTACCATCTAAATCCAACCAAATATGCGAACAAGATTTTCCGGTAGGAACTCTTATTTTTCGCACTTCTGGAATAGATACTGAAGACTCTTTAAAAACTACTATATCACAAGCCAAGTTTTCTTTATCGATTAATCTTGATTCATATCCATCAAACTTATAAGTCTTGTCTATATGAGTCAACGAAGCATTTCTATCAGCTATGAGATGTAGAAGTGAGGCCATTTGCCCATTCAGAATACCTTGTGACAATATCAAACCTTTAGACGCCTCAAAAATTACATCTGCATTCAGTTTGAAATTAGCAGCTTGCTTGAAAAAATTAGACGAAAATTTTACTGATAGTGAGTTTAATACTTTATCAGTAAGAACGAAAGCTGGGGACTCATCTGGTTTAAAATATGACATTTCCCTTTCTCTCATGAGAGCTGTTGATGCTTGAAGAGTCGCCTCTTCACCGAATTCGGACAAAATTTGAGTGGCCCTGCTTCTTGAGAAATTCTGTTCTGCTGTTGAGAAAATAGCTTTAAGTACAGTTCTAATATGATCATTCTCTTTGGGCTTGATTTCTGGTACTTCATTCTCAAGGAATATAAATCCCGAGAGCAACAATTCTTTCTGTCTCATCGAATTGTCCTCTAACATTTCAAATAAATCCTGCTGTGAATCACTAGTTTCAATTCTTGTATATGATTCAATGTTTTCATCAAATGAGAAGTACAATGGAGTCTTGTCCACAACATCTAAGGTAGTCCCATCGGCATCTTTCCATAAATCCAAGAAAAATTGAAACTTGACATTTTCCAAATCTTCTGCCGAAACTAATTCATCATCTATACCTTTGATAGTTATACGCTCAAAGTCTTCCATCCCCTTGACAACAGCAGGCAACCCACCAACCAGCTTACGTACAACCGTCCATTTCTGTTTAATACTTCTCGCATCCATATCTTCGAATAATGCTGCAATTTCAGAAAAATCTATGGTTCCCCTTTTAAGTGTCTTGGAGATAACAATGGCTCTGAAAAGTGTGGTGGCATCTGATTTATCAAATTTCAAAGCAAGCTTAAGTCTTCTGACAGATCTTGAGCTACTTGGCTCTGACTTGATCTTCTTTTTTGGTCTTGCTTTTCCTTTGTGTTTCTTCGATACCAAATTAGAAATAGAAGATGTATCGGGAATTTCAGGGGTTTCTGTCCTGTTTTCTTTAGGTTCTTCAATTTCTGATAGTGGCTCTTGATCCTGTCTGATCCTTTTTTTTCTTATCTTCTTGGTAGGAGTCCCTGCTTCATCTAATGACTCTAATCTTCCACTACCTCTTCTTGAACGAATAGGAGAAGGCCTATCTATATTATAAAGGGTGACTTCTGATTCAATGACACGACGAGGAACCAGCCTAGCAAAAACACCGCCACTGTCAGAAATACATGCTCGTTTCGTCCTTTCAATATCTTCTGGAGCAGGTCTAAACCTCTCATCTGTCAATATTAATATCTTTCTAGTTACTGGTTGTCCAGTTTTCATAAAATGCACTTCCTCAACATTCAAATGACCAGAAGCTATGAGCGACGAAATATCTCTTGCAAGCGTCTTAATATCAGTTGTTGTCGTACTATTCAATTCATCATCCAACATTCTCCTCAATTTGGCTGTAGTATACGTAACACCACCCAATTGCTTAATTATGTCTATTAAAGCATCTCTTCTCTTAGTGCTTTTCAATGAGACTTTCTTCTTATCAGGGGTTTCCGAGATTTCAAGTTTCTTATGTCGATCTAGCCTCTTATGTGAGACCTCTTGAATGTCAACTATAATTGGCTCAAGTTTCACGGAATCAGAATCTGGTACTTCTTCAACATAATCCTGTTCAGCATCAGTGTCATTATCTACAGAGCCTTCTCTTTCCTGATTAGCTTCGTCTGCTATTTCTCTATAATTAACCTTTTTCCTGGCTCTTCTCTTTGGTCGCACATCTGAATCAAGGTCTATTATCTCTATTTCATCAACTTTTTTGTCAAGCTCCTTCACTTTCTTCTTTTTCTTTTTAGGACCATCCGCTGATTCAGCTAATGATCTCTTTTTCACCGATGTAAAGTCTCCTTCTGTAATTTTTTCTAAAGACTTAAATTGCTTCTTGTTTAATTGTTTTAGTGTTTCCGAGGAAGGCTTTGACACCTTTTTTTTTGAAGCATACGCTGTAGTACCAGGGACAAATGGCTTAGCAAAATATCGAAAAAACTTATATTTTCCATCATTGTCAAACATTCTAACTACTGAAATATCAGGATAGTCATCAACAAATTTTTTATCATTAGAAATTTTAGTTCCTTCAACAGAATAACTTGATATATTTTCAATTAATCTTGAAAATGGCCTATATCCAGAAATCCCAGTAATATTACGAAGTATTTCGGTAATTGAATAACCAGCATGTTCTGAACTTGCTATCATCTGAAAAATTTGATTTGATATTGGGAAAAATGAATTGTATGATGGCTTGCTATTACCTAAAGCATCCGAAGATATTTCACTAACTTGCTCATCTTCATCGTCATTAGAATATGAATGAAAAACGTCCACATAATCATCAAGATCATATGGATCTTTGGGTAAATCTCTAATATATTTAATTGAATATATTAGTCTTTCATCTTCGGATGATTTTACCATTAATTTTTCAATATATTTACTTCTATGCAATGATTCCACTATAGATCCAAAAAATTTGGCTGACGATCTATTTTTATGTAAATTCAATTCTTGCTTTAAATCCTTAAAGCTTCTCAAATTATTTGGAGCACTTTTTACTGATTGAACAATATACTGTCTAGCTTTAAATGCATTTCTAAATGATTGTTCCTCTGAAGTTTCAGTATGTTTGGAAAGCTGAGCATACCTTGAATGTACACATAAACTTGTATGTTGGCGAGATTTTTCATCATATACATAATTCCTTACTATGAACCCTGCTTCTTCTAGCTTCTTAAATCTTGGAGGTAACGATCTTGGATCTTGTTGTGTTGCTCGACATAAATCACCAGATAATATTCCAGATTGTCCACTTCTGGCAATTTCACAAAGTAATTCAAAGGGCTTCTCACCTAATTGGAGCCTTGCCTTTTTGGAAGGTTCCGAGCTAGTTAAATATCTCCATTGAGTATCTGCAGTTGGAACCACTCTTAAGATGTCCTCACTTCCTTCCTTATTTACAAATGCGGAATAGTCTGGTAAAATGGTTAATGGAACTTTATTTAGAACAACATATAGCTTGATATTTGATTTATCCTCTTCTGTAAAAAATAGCCATTGCCAAATGATCTTCTTTTGAAAATCATCTATGTTATTCAGGTTTAGCTTTTCACCTACCAAGGACCACAATTCCAGTAGGACTAACCCATGCTGACCCGAAAATGCCAATTTTTCAAGGGTAAAAGATATCAATTCCGATGGAGGACAATTGAACAGCATACTGATTAGTCGATTCGTAGATATTTATGAAAACATTAATAAATATACATTTTGAAAACTATAAACATTAAAGAATTTGTATTGTTTTATCTGAGAGAGACATTTACCGCTTCGCGACATTGTCGCGGAAGATGTGATTTTTTTTATTTTATTTTATCTATTTTTTTTTAGAAAAAAATGCAATATTTGTTTTTACTAACCTTGATTATTGGGATATATAGGGCACGATGGAATCTGATGAGGAACCTCTCTCCTTGTCAGTACATGCCTTAGAAGCTTTAGCTGAATTTAAACGGGAAGAAAGAGAAAGAATAGAAAGATTTCAAGCATTACATAAAGCATCCGAAGAAGAATTCGAGAGACAACAAAAAATCTCTATCGATGAATTTCAAGAAGATTGGCAACTTTCACAGTTTTGGTATGCTGATGAAACAGCTAAAATATTGGGAAAGGCTCTTCTTGAAGGAGCAGATGCCGATACGGTAATAGCTATTGCTAGTGCACCATCTGTTTATGCTGCTATTAAAGGATTTTCACCCGAAGAAATACCTACAAAGCATATTTATTTACTTGAATATGATACAAGATTTGAAGTATTAGGAGGGAAACATTTCAGCTTTTATGATTATAATGAACCAGATAACATACCAACACATCTTAAACATAAATGTCATAGATTATTAATAGATCCACCATTTTTAGAAGAAGAATGTCAAACAAAATCAGCAAAAGCTGCAAAGAATCTATTAGTTAAGGATTTTACTGAAACTACTGAAGATGGAAATTTAAAATTTAAATTAATTTCTTCAACTGGGGAAAGAATGCGACAAGTTGTTAAAAAGAATTATCCAGAAACAACCTTAACTGATTTTTATCCTGATCATAAGAATGGTTTAAGTAACGAATTTAGATGCTATGCAAGTTTTGAATGTTCTTATTGGAAGTTTCAAGAAGTGTAAAAAAAATCAGAATTTTATTTAGAATAATTTTAATACATTTTTTATTTGCAACTAGATTTCAGTTACTCGCCACACATTTTCTATCTCTCAATTATTAAATACCCTTTTATTTTTATAATTGGAGATCATTTACCCGGATATTGAGTTTTGTCTGATTATACTGAAATTTACTTAATGCCAGAGTAAATGATGCCATTTTTGAATTTTTTTTTTTTTGATGGGCAAAAGAAACTCTGTATGTGTGTCTCATTCACGTTTTTTGATTTAATGAACAAAAACTAAAAGGCTAGAAAAATTTTCATTTTGGTGGCCTCTTTTAAATTTAATTCAATTGTTAATTCATCAAATCAATTAATTTTTTTTTATAAAAGCAATTCAAGAATGTCATTCTCAGACTTTTCCAAGGTTGAAACTGTTAAATCTTTAAACGAATTCTTAGCTGATAAGTCATACGTTGACGGGTAAGTAAATGATTTTAAGAAATTTCAAATTCACATTATATGTGTTTTCTTTTTCAATTTAACAACACTAGTAACTGGATTGAACTAGTAAATTTCTTCACTATTCTATTCAACTTAATGATTGATTTTGTGATAATCAATTGGCGTCGATTCAATTCATGAATGAATAATAACAACAAGGAGATATATTATATATTCATAATGATGATCATTATCTTTGGTCCGTGTTTAAGAGGTGGATTCAAGACCCACCGCATGAGTGACAAAGAAGATTTAAATAAATTGGACTGATATTTATATATATATATTATTTCCTTAATGTTTTTGAATTTAAATTTTTTTATTTAAATTTTTCTAAATTAAAAATGCTTAAATTATTGATGAGATGAAATATTTTTTTTCTGATTCTAGTGTTGTTGAATCTTATGTTCATGATTTGAATATAATACTAACTTAAAACTATTTTTAGTACTGGTGCTACTCAAGCTGACGTTGTTGTTTACAAGGCTTTCCAACAAGAATACCCACAATTCACCAGATGGTTCAATCACATTGCTTCTTTCACTGAAGAATTTGGTGATCTTCCAGCTGGTACTGCCCCAGCTTCTAAGGAAGTTGCTCCAGCTGCTGCTGCTGAAGAAGATGACGAAGACGTCGATTTATTCGGTTCCGATGACGATGAAGTTGATGCTGAAGCTGAAAAATTAAAACAACAAAGATTAGCTGATTATGCTGCTAAGAAAGCCTCTAAAGGTCCAAAACCAGCTGCTAAATCAATTGTCACCTTAGATGTTAAACCATGGGATGATGAAACTAATTTAGAAGAATTATTAGAAAATGTTAAGAAAATCGAAATTGATGGTTTAACTTGGGGTGCTCACTCTTTTATCCCAGTTGGTTTTGGTATTAAAAAATTACAAATTAACTTAGTTGTTGAAGATGCCAAAGTTTCTTTAGATGAATTACAATCAACTATCGAAGAAGATGAAGATCATGTCCAATCTACTGATATTGCTGCTATGCAAAAATTATAATCCTATTGTTCTATTGTATAGTGCTTTTTGATTATATTAATGTTTTGAATTCCTTCTAGTATGTAATGAAATACAAGTAAATTTTTTAATAGAATTTCTATGAAATCTAATCTATTTATACAAGTACCATTTACAAGGGTAAATAGTCAACACCAGTATCAAGCCATTGCTTTAAAAATTCTTCTTGAGATATTCCTAACGCCCAAACCTGCTGAACAATTTCTTTTAGCGAAAACAAAGTTCCCATCTGTGCATTTCGATACAATGTTTCCATAAATGAAGTTAACTTCGTTCTTTCTTCGGTAGTTTTACATTCACATCCAACTGCATAAACTGGCCAAACCATTTGGGTAACCATTGGGGATATAGGTTCCATTGAACCATATATGCTAATGAATTCATGAACCAATTTACGAATATTATCTTGATATCTTTCTGGCTTAACTACTCTATCCAATGTTATCCAAACAGCCAATGACCAGCATTGCGCACATTTTAATCTTACTGCATAGTCTTCATCCCCGTCATCAAATAAAACATAATCCCTATAGTTTATCAATTCCTGTTTCACTGTTTGGTATTCATTCAACATCAACCCACCATGATTATCGGCACCATTATATACATCATGCCTTAAGTAGCAAACTTTTGACATTGCTCTAAATATCGGCCCTGGACACCCCATCATTTTTGAAGTTGAAATATTATCATTAGATGATCCATACCAACTTGGAGAACAAAACGGCAACCTGCAATCTGGCGAAACTATTGCACTAACAGTATCATACCAAGATAGTACTACCAGGAGCGATCTCTGTTTTTCATTAGTCACCAACAAATTGTAGAAGTCTACTTCTTGACAAATTGATGCAAATACTTTGAAGAAAAATCTTGATAAGGAACTTTTCCCTTTCTCTAATACTGCAAACAAAATGTGGACGTTAATCAATACTAATATTACTAAAGAATGAATTTGCTTCCTTTTTTCATCTGCAGCTGTCAGAATATTATCAGTACTTATAAATCTGATTAAATGATCCATGGTGTTATTTATATGTGCCACACCTTTTTGATAATATTCATTACCACCCTTTCTGCTCTCATACATATGTATACAGGCCAAAGAAATAAAGCAACTTCTTGCAATATCAAAATCACAGTACTTGAGGGCTAAATCGGGCCAAGGAGAGTTTGGATGAGCATCCAATAAAGGTAGAAGCTTCTTAAAAAAATGCTTCAACATCATATTTTCTTCTTGATAAGACATCGAGTACAATGATATTTCCTCGGGCCCTTTCATTTCAAGTGAATTTTCCGTGGTTTCTTCTTCTGGTAAAACATTTGATTTATCTATAAATCCTATAATTTCCTTCCCTAGATTTAATGAGATATTTTCTTTCATTTCAGTAGAGGCTGGAAAGTTGTTAACAATGCCTGGAATTTTTCTATCTGTTGTAGACTCTTCTGAAAAAGTACCCAGATCAGGAGATTTCAACAAAGATTCAAGGTCTTCAAAAAGTTCCGAACTAAATTGTTCTAGATTTGCACTAGAAGCTTTCATTCCTAATAATCTTGGAGTATTAAAAAGTGCATCTTTCGGTGATCCGCTGTCAAAGATTTCCGTGGTTGGAGTATTTTCTGAATTCATACTACTTAGAGGCGTCCCTCTTTCTTCTTTTATTTCGGATGCTTTAAACGTCTCTTTACTAACAGTAGAATTTTGTCTTGCACTTGTCTTTAAGTTAGGCTTTGTTCTTGGTTTCCCTATAAAGCCAGTCTTATCCTTCCTTGACTTATTCCTGCTATCGTCAACGTCAAAGGAAAGTCGTATACCATACCCTTCACATTCTCTATTACTCTTAACACAATTATTACAACTTGGTTTAGTTTCATCACATTTTCTGTGCCTTTAACTCAGACAATTAGTTAGTAAATTTATGCTTGAAAATCGAACAATTCGAATTCGACGTACCTTCTCTTGCAAGTCCAGCACCCCGTCCTTACTCTGGTTATTTTGGTCATTAGAAACTAACTATTCTAAAAAATGAGCTTTGTTTTGAAATTATTGATTTCTAATAATGTATCCCTTTTCTCAGAGCCGCAGAGAATATAAATTAATTTTTTTTTGAATGGGACCTAATTTTAAACAAAGCTGCCAAATATATGGTTTACAACTTTCATTCTAAGGTGAAGAAGAGCAATATCTTGATTATTTTATTGTTGAAGAATAATATATTTCCTTTATTTTATTGATATTCTTGATAAATCAAATTTGTTCTATTATAGTAGAGCAGATCATAAACATGGTTCACTATTATACCAGCTCCGTAGGATATCAAAATCTAAATTTGTATACAGGTCCAAGTTTTTTTCTTCATCAAAACAATACACGTCTAATCAGAACTATGAAAAATGTTAGTTGGCTAAGTACTAGTGATATATCAATCAATAGCTCTGTGAATGAAACTGAAGCCCTTTGAGATATTAGCGAGATATAAGAATGATTCGCTTAATCAACTCGCCCTTATATCTGGTTTACCCATTGGTGCTACAAACAAAAAAGGTCGAGTTGAATCCCTCATCAATGGACTTAATTTGCATAAATATTTAACTAAGAAGACACTAAATATTCTTTCCATAGATATCGGAGTTAAAAATTTTTCATATTGCCAGGCTAATGGAGTGGATATGGAACTGAACACGCCCATTATTATTAATAAATGGACAAAGTTAGATCTAAACGAAATTTACGGAAGTTTCTACAAACCAATAGTATCGCCACAAACTTTAGTGGATTCCAAAAGATACTTAAATTATTGCTGTCAGCATTTGTGTGAAGATATAACTAAAAGCCAAATTCCCGATTTAGTTATCATGGAAACTCAAAGGACGAGATCAAATAATAATGCTATAACAATTCCAAACGTGTTATTAAACTACACACTTGAAAATATTCTATATTCCAATCTTTACAACAAATTTCCGAATTGTCTAATAGTTCCAATGGCTTCAACTAGTATGATTCATTTTTGGTTTAACAGATTTGTTACTAAGAGTTCATTGCGCAAACTTTCGTCCGCTAAAAAGCTGAGAGCAAGTCTCTTTTTCCATTGGCTAAAAATGAAGTCTTTATTTGAAATTCCAAACTATGAAGCAGACGAGCAACTAACAATTCAAAAAAGATCGCAATCTTTACTTAAACATTTGGAACTAAGAAAAGAAGATAAAGTAGATGATCTTATTGATAGTTTATTTTATAATCTCACTATAAAAACTCAACTAATGAACCAGAGAGAACTTTGGGATCTTTTACAGGACGAGAAGACTGATCTTAATTCATATATTGTGAAACATAATGTGAAGCAATTGCAGCTAGTAGAAAGCATTATCCTCCAAAATGAATTAGAATTCACGCCAGAATTTGGGCGATATCGTGATTTCTTTCAACCAATTATGAATATGGGAAATTTAGAAATTGACAAGATTGAAGAATTCGTAAAACAGAACAAAATGTAATTTATACTTAAATATACAAGAACTTTAATAGAATTATACTCTGAATTATCAAAGAGGTTCGGAGGTCAAACCTGCCGGCGCAGAGAGGTATGAAGGCATTTTATAGTTTTTATTTCTTGAAGTACAGCAATTGCAACTAGCAAACTTCATATCTTTCTATAAACGTAGAGGAATATCTACAACCCACAAACGAACAAATGAACTTGAAAGCATGCTGCCGCTCGTGCAAAATAATTCCTAAACAACATGTTTAGTACCAATAACCACTTTTTTGAAGCTACGTTAAAGTGAAGCAAAAGCGACAGCCTTTCTATACTCTTCACGCCCAATATTGCAAAAAAATAAATAGTCAAGCTGTACTTTATCTTTTTCTGTGCGTAGTTATACCTAGAGAGATATATTGGCATTACAATTATAGCAGATAAATCCCCCAGTCTGCCTCTCGAATGCATTGGATTATTCCAATAAAATGTAAAAAAGATTACCTAGTCGTCATAAAAACAACTTTAACAAAGTATAAACTAAGTAAAAAAGAATTCTGGCAGCTATTCATTGCTGCAAACTTAATTCATATATTATCCTAATGGGCCCAATGACTAATCTTCATTATGAACTTTTATTCATTTCGAAAATCTCCCTTTATGATTTCTCAGCTTCCTCATCTTTCAAATTGTTGTTTTACTTGATTGCTTACTTACTTTTATACGTTTATACCAATGCTTTATAACAACGTAGAACATTAAATACTGTTGTTAAGGCAGCTAATGTTTCTTTTGGCCTCAAATCAACAGGGCAACAGAGCAACTTCTCGGTCACCCGTAACCTCATTCATATCCAACAATGCTCACATATTTGCTATATAAATATACATGATAATTATTCTCTTCTTGCTTAAATTATGTATTCTTTAACAATTCAGACCTTGAGAACAAATCATTCGCTCTTTGTGGTAACCAACCTGAAATATAACTTTCGTTGAAGCTTTCCCACTGTAAAATTTAAAAGAATATGTCGAATAAGATTACTTTTGCGCAGTAATAATATTGCTTCAAGCTTTAGTGGCACTACATGCTCTCACAGCCAGGCTAGTATCTTTCTCTGAGAAGGAACAACTGCGATCAGTACTTGGGAAAAAGAAATGATAAATACTGCCAGCTCATAATAATTTCAAACCATATTTTCATTCGATCTTTGTTGAAGAAGACCACCGTAACTCTAACCATTGCAGAAACTTTAATTGACATCTATAGCAAGTATTTGGGCATTTTGGACAATCTTAGTAATTTGACTTGCCTCTCTACTATTATTCTAGTACTCTTCTTTATACCTAGATGCAAATCTTGTTGTAACGAATGTGGAGACACTCCGAAGATTACATTAGCAAGCTAAGAAATGACTCATACTGGTAAAGAACATTCTAGAATAGAATAGTAATTGATAAATATGCTGCGAAAAACAAAAGCAAATAGAATATCCTGGAACCTACATAGGATTATCAAATGAAAGAATATAAATAGGGGTCACTATGTTCCTGTAGTATGTAGAATTTATATATACTAACCAACTAAGATTACTATTATTTAATATACAATACTTGTTTTATCAGTGACTTTTAATCAACTCAATCATGAATTTAACTCAAATAATCTTATCCACCGATATCAGCTCCAACTTACAACATTTACTAATAAAATCATACCCCGACAGACCCAATTACTGATTTCCATGCTTAATTGTTATTCTGATAATGGTTAAAATAAATAGTCTTAGTTAATATGGATATGTGTTATTATCTGCATAACCTGAACATGTATAGTTCTCAATACAAGAGAGTATTGCAAAGTTCTGACTTTGCCATTACAATTTCAAGGCATATTTTGCCTCGTGTAACAAACCTTAAGAACTATATTTGTATTCAACTTTCGATTTACTAGTTTAAATTTCTTCAAATATGTGTTCTACATTCATTACTGTTTTAATTTAGAGCTGATGAACTTGACCATGTCACTACTGATGTTAATTGCATTAACTTCCATAGCGATTGCAGCGCTCAATCTAAAGGTGATAAATAACTTTGATATAGATCTTTATATATATAAAAAATAACAGTTTTAGTTAAATTTCTAATAAAATCTATCTAACTATTTAGAGGCTTTTATTAGCCTTTATATATATCCTTTTGTACATCAATCTGAAACTATGTGTCTGTTCGCAAATGTTTCAGATCATGTATGAACGATGAGTCATTTCATAACTTACTAATGTAAGTCGTCAACATTCATTTCAACAATTACGACAAAGTCTTCTTCATAGCTTACAGTTGTTTATCTTCTCAATTACAGTCTATCAAGGCTTGATCAATCAACGAGCTCCTTCCTTCTACTCTTGATCTATAAGTTAGGACTTATCAGGTTCAACATGGTCGCTGGATTAGATGCTTTGATTAGTATTCATTATTGATTGATGTGATAAGTTTGACTATTAAAAATATATAAAAACAAATTATATATTAAAATAATAGTATTCTTAGTTACTTTGTATATAAAGTATACTTTATTCAAAGCTCAATATTTATTTCAATATTCTGAAGGTATCTATTCCGAACCGCATATTTCAACTGGAAGGTTCCACAACATTCTATATTTGTCACTACTCTTTTAATACAACGGATCACGTATTTTCATTTTACAGCGTATGATCATCCACTATTCTTATTCTAGAATCTTCTTTAGCTTATGAGCCATATCGCTGCTTGCTAATGTAATCTTCGCATTTGTTTCCACATTCATTACAACACATAATCAAACGTGAAGTAACTACCTCGTCTCGATTTGACTTGTTGAAAATATTCAATTATAGATTTCCTTTCCATGTTTTATAATGCATAGCGTTCAACAAAAGTTCCTATAACACAGCAACGTACCTTCACTAATGTTTTGCAAAGAAACAGCTACCGAAAAGCTATTATCCTCATGCAATATCCATTGGATCAAGAGTAAAAAGCTACCTATACTGGTATTTCATCTAAAATACAACAATAACTAGGAAACTTGGTGTATTCCATCAACTAATGAGCTTCAGGAGAATGAGCTTAAACATAATGAAAGAAAAATAAGTATTGACATCGTTGTCTTAAAGAATTTTCAAGTGTTATCAATTTCCAGACAAAGTCGAAGAGCATCACAGCTATCTGAGAAATAACTCATTTGCTTGATGGATGTTGTATAATCCTATTCTGAAAGATTAAGATGCATAAGGTTTGAGCTGATGCACTTGACCACGTCATTTCCTAATGATTACATTAGTAAGCTATGAAATGACTCATCGTTCGTACATGATCTGAAACATGTGCGAACAGACACATAGTTTTAGATTGATGTACAAAAGGATATATAAAAAGGCTAATAAAAAGCTTCTAAATAGTTAAATAGATTTTATTAGAAATTTAACTAAAACTGTTATTTTTTATATATATAAAGATCTATATCAAAGTTATTTATCACCTTTAGATTGAGCGCTGCAATCGCTATGGAAGTTAATGTAATTAACATCAGTAGTGACATGATCGACTTGATTAGCTCTAACTTACAACAAGAATATTCAATTTTTGACACTATTATTTTAATGCGACATGTATCTTCATTTTACAGCAAATTGCCATCCATTATTCTTATTCTAGAATTTTCTTTAGCTCTATGAGTCATTTCTCATCTTGTCAATGTAATTTTCGGAATTGTTTCCACATTCCTGACAACATATAAAAAGTCTAATATTCAATATATTGAGTATGAATAATCATGAAACTATCATGCAACATTCAATTTCCTTTGCTCCAATCAGCATGTTGAATAGAGAATTAATCAAAGTAAAGTACAAGTGAAAAAGAGAATAAGTACTTCAGCTTGTGCACTTAGCTGAATCTATTGGGCAGAGTTGTAAGTTAAACGTTTCGTACGTGTGTATGCTGATAGCTTACAATACTTCTGTAGTGTCTTCAACAATAGCAAAAATAGTTTTGTGCATTTTTTCTTTGTATTGATTATTTTAAGAAGAGTCATACGACAAGATTGGTTTCTAATAAATTGGCGTATACCATCTTGAATTACTCGACATTCTTGCTGTGTTCTGCTGCTATGTTTCTTAAAGAATTTTGCGATTATTCATTTTTCTTGAGTCTTGCAACAAGTACTATTTTACTCATATATCATATCTCTTGTTTGAGAAACAAACTGAATGCTGTAATAGATTGAAAATTGTTAGGTGCTAAAGAGTTAATGCGCTGTTTTTATTCCATATATTGTAATCTCTATAATAGTAGAAGAGTACTTCAAAGTTTTGAAATATTGTCGTTACTCTGGAGCTTGTCATAAAGAAGTATGCTGCAGGAGGTTTATTCAAAGATTTCTAAATTTTACGTAAGAAACCTATAGAACTGTCAATTGGGTCAGATAATTGTAGTGAATAATTGTGTAAATTCGTTTTTCTTAATAGCACTGAACTTTCAAATAGCAGTCGGCACCAGAAAACAAAAGTAGCGAGAAATTCAATTTCAGCCACATTGGTACCAAAATGTGTTACGAATGTGGGAAGTATCGAGCTTTCACTACAGTTCCACAACGATAATCATACGTCACTGTTTGTAAATTTATTTTAAAAAGTCCCATTCTCACTCTGTGACTTATTTAGGATTTTAAATAGGCTTCTGACTATGTAGATTTCAAATAACTGGATTGGTGAAATAAAACTGATTAATCTTTATATAATGGTTATTCAAGAATAAGATACCATTCAAGTTATTAAGCGGAAGGTATATATAATTACATTATAATCGGTAATTATCGGGATAATTATATTATATATTATTACTCTAGCTTTTTCCTTATTTTAGATTTATTCTTTTTTCACATTTTTCTAATTTTGTAAAATTAATTCGTTGAAATTTTTTTAGCTTTGCTACACATAAACATTTACTATATACCTTTTACCCAATTCAAACTGTACTTGATATTCTAAATGAACCAACTTGACAAAAGCTTCAAATGATGAAATTTATGAGAAGGACCCTTCATGCCGAATGCTAGATCCTTAAAATACCAAAAGGATCCCACGATTAAAATGTAGCTCAGTAAGTAAACGACGAATCTTAATTTTTTTGAACCAACCTTCTTATAAATTAGCGACTCCATTATGAATGAGCTTATCAAAATTGCAAAATACTGGGCAGGAACGTAATGGTGTAAATACTTGACTCTACCCATTACAATGAATGGGAAATAATGCAAAAACCAAGCTGCAAATGGGACTACACCTTGAATCAAGAAGTTGTTCCAATTTGAGTCAAATATATCAAATTTCATTAGTTGCCTTTGGTACTTAAATGCTTTGATTAAGGAATAAATTAGAAATAAAATTAGTGAAATAGTTGAGAACCACGTTACAAAGGGGTTCCCCATTAAAAAGTACTTTATATCATCAGCCAACCAAGAACACATTCTTAATCCTGTATGCAAAATTGGCCATTCCCACCATTCAGAGCTTAGTCTATCAAATTTATCGGGATCTGGAATTAAAGCATTGTTTGAGGCCATCATACCATAATTTAACAATATAAACTCTTTCCAAAATTTTGGCTTAGGCGGCAAATAAATGTTAGAGGGAGTTTCTAGCTTATCATTTACATGATCTTCAATATTCCACCAAGTGCTTTTATCTTTTGATAAAATTGTATGCTTACAAACCACTTCACCTTGCTGAAATCCCCATGACGGATACGAATACCCAGTGGTTGCTAAGTAACAAGCCAATTGCTTGTGCTTCAATCTGAAATTACTTGATATTGGATGTATTTCATCATCATTTTCCAGTTGAAAAAATGGCGATGACGATATTTCTTGGTTTTGAATTTCAATAATCCATTCATCCTTAAATTCGTTACTATCCTCTATATCTCCTAAGCAAGATACTTCAAAATGATTTTTGGAAACTGGTGCACTAATTGGATGAGTTCTTAACAAGCAACCAGTCGCTTTATGAACCAATCGTATTGTGTCACCATTTCGTACTAAAGTTTTAAATAATTCATCATAATTGATTATTGAATTGATAGTTTTATTACTTTCTTCATTATCTAAAGTTGAAAATAAGCCCCTAGAAAAAGGAAATTCGATTAGAAAATCGTTGTTATCATCCTTAAATCCATAAGTTGTAACCTGTTGTTGTCCTGAACCATGTGGGTAGAAATGTTCATGAGAATGAATTAGATTTGGTGATAAACCTTGCGATCTCATGGTAATAAGAGATCCAAACGCAATTGATCTAGGACCAAATTTAACGGAATGACCTTCTAAGGAGGTTTGTAATAAAGTTGAAATAGAACCATCACCTGTTCCAGAATGGCTTAGCACCATAAAATGAACTTTAAAGCATAAAAGATAAATTGTAAATGGTAAAATTATTAACAGTAAAATTCTGGTACACCAATGGCCAAGATAAGTTCTCCAGCTAATTTGACTCGTTGAAAATAATTGGAATGATTTAATCAACAAGTCATAAATTATATAAAATCCAACTAGTAAAGTTATGAATAATCCTACCCATTTGACTGAGCACACGCACCCAATTGAAGTCCCGGTCACACATAACCATATAAATCCTTTTAATGATAATAATTGATTGGAAACTCTTAGATTATGCAAATTAATTAGGCAAAGATAGCATAATACCGTAAAGAATAGTAACATTGAATCTAATAAAATAAATTTTGATAATGTTAAAGACATCATTTCAAATACTACCAGTAAAGTAAGGAACCAGGTAGTTAGCTGACTAAATCCAAGAGTCAAGCTTGTTATGTAAGCAAGGGGAGTACATAATATTCCAAACATACAATTAAAAAATCTAATAAACACATAATTACAATTGTCTGGATAGGTTGCCCCACTATCAAATGAAAAATCCCCTTTATAGTTAGCTAAATATTCTGATAAACCAACCAATAATTTTCCTAAAGGAGGATGAACATCAAAATAGAATTCATGATTTATATAATAAGATCCAAATTTACCAAAGTGAGCTTCATCCCACACAACAATATTTGACCAATCTATCTTATAAAGTCTGAGATATGCTGATAATGCCGTTAAGATTAAAGGATTGATGTAATTTATGAATAATTGGGTTAATTCATATGAAGGAATATATAATCGTGGATCATGATCTATACTTAAACTAGAAGTTTTTGATATAATTTCTTCTAATTCATCAATAACTGTATTTGGCTGTTTTTTGCTTTGCCTTTGTGAAAGTCGAGAATATGACTCATTTCCAGTTTCAAAAGATGATGATGAGCCTTTGAAATAATGAGACTCGCTCATCAGTGTACTTATGAGAGATATAAAATTTAATACTAGTTAATTGATGATTCCATTAGGAACCAATACTTTGTGTGAATAAATTAACTAAAGACTTTTTCAATTCGCATATTTCCTTTTTTTTTTTTTGTTGACTACTAGGTAATCAATTTTTACATATATTCTATATATATACCGTTAAATAGGTAACATAATAAAGTTCAAAGAAGAAGATAAATTTATTAGTTATAATTGAGCAGAGGTGACTACTATCTAAATCAAAGAAAAATCAATATCAACAGTATAGACGCTACCAAATCAGTTTAAGAAAAGTTTGCTTTTTTCGATATTATGTATAAAATTTAAACACCCTGAATGATTGAAATGTAAAAGAGATGAATAATTATTAGTATTTCTTAGTAGGTAGTTAAGTTAATGTAAGCATTGAAATAGTAATTTTGGAAAAAAAGAATATAACATATAGGTACATAAATAAAAAAAACTTAACATGTTGCTAGAAATACTTCAAAATGGAGCTAATAGCAAAAAAATAGACAAGCTTACATTTGTGAGAGATGGTTATTTAAAGTTATGAATGATATCAAATCAAACTGGTTTTGAAATGTGCTTTGAAAATATTGAACAAAATTAGCACCATTGGTGTAAAGAAACTTAGATTAAGAATCAAAAAGCTGAATAATTAAAAAAGCGATACATAATTCTCAAAGTAATAAATCCATAGACAGTATCATGGTAACCCGATACTTAAAGAGCGATAAACATCGCTTGTAAAGCGTTAAGATGAAATACTTTGAATGGAAGTCATGAAATGTCGTAGAGAGGAAGGAAGCAGACCACGACATTTTTTGAAGACATAGCGATATTTATGGGGAATTAAATTTTTCAATTTTAACAACTTGAATTGTATGGTCCTGAACAGTAATTGGTATGAGACAGTTGCTACCTCTATTGAAAAACAATGGCACGGCCACAATTAGAGTAGGACTTAGATTTAATTCGTCAATAGCCCCCCCAAAGAAGATCCCCGATAAGGAGAAAACAATAGCTAAATTTGATTTCCCTTTCGCTACTCATACCGTTAGGGAAGTGTATAAAAACCTTGATAATATTTTGGACCTTCAAGGAGATACAAGAGTTACCCTTAATGGTCACATTCACAGAAAACCGAGAATCAGACCCTCTTTAAGTTTTGCTGAGTTAAGAGATACTGAAGATGATACAGTACAACTTATAATGACGCCAGAGGAAACAGATTCTAAATATTTTGATTTGATGAAGAATACTAAGATTGAAGATTCAATAAGCGTAACAGGAAAAGTTAAATTAAAAGAGCAGAGAGCACATGGCTCAAGAGAATGGGAATTGGTCGTTGAGCATTACCAAATATTAAATTCATCAAATCTTGACGCTGCTAGGCTAGACAAATTAAAGCATAATAGTCCTAATTCCATTCCTCCGCAATTTAGATACTTGTCCTTAAGAAATCACCATTTTCAAGAAATATTTCAAAAGAGAAGTAAAATTGCTCAAATGATCCGGAATATTTTTATAGATAGGCATAATTTTGTTGAAATTGAAACTCCCTTGTTATTCAAGTCAACTCCGGAAGGTGCTAGAGAATTTCTAGTTCCTACTAGAACTCCGAATAAATTTTATGCTTTGCCCCAGTCACCACAACAATACAAGCAAATTTTAATGAGTTCAGGTTTCACTAAATATTTCCAATTAGCAAAATGTTTTAGAGATGAAGATTTAAGACAAGATAGGCAGCCTGAATTCACTCAAATTGATATGGAGATGAGTTATATTAATAGCAGTGATCAGGTATGTTTAGTTGTTGAAGATTTAATACATAGCGTCATCAACAAAATAGCCGAAAAACCAACCTATACTCTTAATGAATCAAATCACTTAGAGAAAATTAAATTTACTGGCGAGCCAGAAGCAAAGCTTCAGTTCAAGAAAATAAAATATATAGATTGCATGACAAATTATGGTATAGATAAGCCAGATTTTAGATTCGATCATAGATTAATTAATTTATCGGAATATTTCAAACCTGTCACTAGAGCTGAAGATTTTCCAGTGGTTGAAGCTATAATTTTGAAGAGTGCTACAAATTCAGATAGCAAATTTGAAATCTCTCAAGAGTTGACGGATAACAGGAACTACCCAAGAAGAGTACCTCATGTTGCAGCTATTAAAAATGATAGTGATGTAACAACTTGGTATAATCAATTTATAGATAAAGGTGTCATAGAAGTCACTGAAAATTTTAATGAAGCGAAAATGGCGAGCTTTTTGAATTTGGAAAAGGGTGATATAATCGGATTTTCTACAAGGTCTGAATTTCCGTATGAAAACCCAACTCCAATGGGGAGATTCAGGCAATTGGCCATAGAGACTTATCCTGATATTGGATCGAGAAAGATTTACTCACCGGAATCAGATAGTATATCATCCAGAGAAGATCCGCTTAATGAAATGTTCGTTGGAACATGGGTTGTTGATTTCCCTCTTTTCAATCCTACTGAAAAAGAGAGCATACACGGTAAAGATTATCCAGCATATGATTACACCAAATTTGAGTCAACTCATCATCCATTTACTATGGCTAAGGTTGAAGATTATGATTATTTTGAAACTGATCCTTTAAGAATAAGAGGAGAGCATTATGATTTGGTTATGAATGGCTGTGAAGTTGGTGGTGGATCAAGAAGAATTCATGATCCTGAGCTACAAAGATACGTATTTGAAAGGATACTAAAGATCGAAGGATATGAAAAAATTTTTGGCCATTTGTTGAAAGCTTTAAGTATGGGATGCCCCCCTCATGCTGGTTTAGCTTTGGGGTTTGACAGATTGGTGGCTATGATAGTTGGAACTCAAAATCTTAGGGATGTCATTGCTTTTCCTAAGAACCAATCTGGTGTTGACCCTGTTGTGCAAAGTCCATCTACTGTTGACGAATATGTTCTTAAAAATTATCACCTAAATGTAATTAATACAGGGGCCCTGTAAATATCATTTTATATTACTTGTATATACATATTATTTTATATTTACTCACGTCTGCGACCTCTAATTTTTTGCCTCTTTTGGTCTGAATGATAGTCATCACTATCAATTCTATGCTTAAAGCTTGACTCTTCCCTGGCCTTCTCTTGAGCCAATCTTTCCAATTTTAATTCAATTGGCTTTTTGACTCTTTGGCTGTCTTCACCAACAAATTCTTGCTCTTGCTGCTTGACAAGAGATTTCCAATCAAACTTCTTTCTTACGAACAATTCCATAGACCAATTTTTCCAAACTAATCTACCATAAGTGCTTTCTTTAACTTTATGTGACTCACTCGAAAGTTCCGTAGCAATTTTATCCTTGTACATAGGTAAGAATATAGTAAAAGTCCATAATGCATCGACAATATGGGAGCCATATGAATTGCAACTTAAATTAACAAACTCATTTTGGAACACATTCAATAGCTTCTTCCTAAGGATCAATATTTTCTTTGGTTCATTTTTCTCAACTACCAAAGCCTTTTCAACTATGTGAGAGAATACACCATGATAGCACATTTGTACAAATCTTTCTTTTGGTAATGCCAAGAAATTATGCCAAATGCAAATAACAAAGCTGAAATCATATTCCATCAACTTTTGCAAGAATAATGCTCTTCTTCTTTCTTCTGCTGTTGGCCAATCATCTCTTGTATTTCCCAAAGTTGAACCAGCTAATTGTAAAGCATTTTCTACGAATTCTGTACTTGTATTTTCTTGTGGATCTTTTACATCATAATTTGGAGCAAACTTTAAGAATAATTGTTCAATAATTTCATCTTTTCGATAACCAGATCTTGACTTTGAAGCATCTATAACTTTGGAACCCAACTCTAAATTCGTGTTAATCAAATTTGATAATTCTGGAATAACTGTATCAAGGATATATTCAACTTCAACAGGTTTCAATTTGAATAATAATGCTTGGACGATATATGCTGCTGAATTTGATCTATTAGCGAGTTTTAGTACCCTATCTTTAATATATAATTTGTATAATCTTTCAATATACTTCAACCTGACACCATCATTCTTAACAGCAGCTTCCAAGAAATGGGACCCCACAGAATCACTAAGTAAGTGCTCTACGAAAGCTCCTTCTTGGGAATCCCTTTCTTCATTGTCTTTCTTGAAGATTAAATGCCATATGCTTCTTTCTTTGTCTACTATACCCTCTACTTGGATTATTAATTGTAATACAGGAGAAGCAATCTTATGAACAGCGTATTCTCTCATTCTTTTGGTATCTTGATTTCTGCTTATTTCAGAGCAGATATCCTTTAACTGTGACTTAAATGATACTGGAATCTCGAATGATTTATCAAAGTCTTCGTTATCCTTTATTTCAATCATTTTTCTGGCAATTTTTGATTTCTTTGATCTTAAAGTTGAGTTCGAAGTAGTTGTTGACGGTAATTCTTTACCAGCAACTATCAAAATCAACAATCTTAACACATGTGATGAATACTGATGGTCAATCATAGTCCTCAAACTAGGTTTATATTCATTGAGCATCTTAATAAATAAGACTTCCATAGCCTCAAGAACAATGCCTTCTTCACTCACTTCTTGTTCTTCCTCTTCGTTACCAAATTGATCACCTTGGATTGATTCTTTTTCAATTAAGGAAGCTGCCCTTACAAGCATTGTTTCCAAGACATGCGATGAGTATTTGTGATGAGCCAATGCAACGAAATGATTCAAAAACAGATTGAATATTCTCTTTAGTTGTTTATCGCTGGCAAACAAGATTAACCTTTCCATTAATTTTGAGCAAATCTGATTAGTAACTAATTTTAATTCTTTTCCTTGAGCTTCTTCAAGCACAGATCTAACAAAGCCTGATCTTTCATCTTCGTTATCAAATGCATTTATATTTAAAGTTGATTCAGCCTGCTTGAAATAGTCTAATTCGTTTGAGTCAACCAAGCCAAAGAAGGTTGATTTTATTTCCTGTTCTGATGATGTCTTTACTTCTTCGATTTCATTCACGAAGCTTTTATCATCTTCTTGATTAGATTCAGACTTTAAAGCCCTTCTACCTCTAGCTTTTGCCATTTTGATTTAAATTGAAGATAGATGGATCTGCTTGAAAATTTAGATACTGCTTAAATTTTTTAGGCCAAATTTTCAAGATGACTTTATATACAGGAAAATTAAATATGGGGATTTCAGACAGTCTACAATTTTCAATTTAGAAATAAATATAGAATGCTGAGGGAACTTTCATAAAAACTTTCAGAGAAGCAATTTAGATATATTTAAAATAACATTGTAAGTTTCTACTGTAATGGTAGTTTTTTTTCTAGTTAAAAATAGTAATATAAGGGTTTCATTTGTTTAGTGATTCATTATTAAGATTAGAGGCTGCAATTTCGTGGCAGTTTTATATATTCAATATCGGAGTAAACAGTAACGCAAATATTGCATTATTTAAGAAAAAAATTAATAGGTACTTTAGTATACATGGATTCCTATGCCTGCTGAGCCACAGTCTAGAGATTTAACTTCACTGCTACTGCATGTATTGAACTCTACTTGATACGATGAAGTATCAGAAGGTACTAGAGAAACTCACGGAAGTTGTCTGCTGCTTTACATGATACTAGCTTTACCCTCAAGCTGATCTAAATATTTTGCTTTCCTTAATGGATCTATCTTAATCAAGATTTTTAAATGGCTTTGAATTTCTTCATATAAAGCTTTTGAGTCTGTTTGCATCGCAATTAATGCTTTTATGAATACTATACTCTTGAGGCACCAACAATGATCCCAAAGGTCTTTATGATCTTGCTTTTCAAGCTCATTTAATTCTTCAATTATTTTTAATTGCTCCTGCAATATTGACAAATATGTATCTTGCAGTAATCTCTTGATAAAAAAAGAATCCGTTAGCAACCAATACAAGTATAACCAAATAGATGAATCATCAACATCCATATACATTCCTGTCTTTATTAATTCTAACTCATGTACTAAAATTGAATGTGGATTTTCAAAAACTCTTTGATAAACCTCCTGATACTGAGTAGGTATTTCTGACACTTCTTTGAAATAATTAAAAATTTTTGGTATTAACTTACTTCTATTATGCCAAGCTGAAAAATTGGAAATATTCTTAATCTTTATAGTTGTATAATCAAACTCATCACAGTTTATATTTAAAAGAACTAAAGAATCACTTTCATATAATTTCTTCTTTTTCAAAGAATCTTGTTCAATATTTTCAACAACAAATCGGCGATATTGCCAACCATGGAAATTCCTAGAATCTAATTCTAATAACTTTGATACTACTCCAAATTCATATTGCCAATTCACTTCATTGAGTAAAACTAATTCAAAAAGACACCAACGTCTATGATTCCAGATCCAATAGCACTTAGGAAATCTTTTTAGCAAATCTAAAAGTATCTTTAGGTCCTTATTTAGTAATTCAGTATAAGTATCTTTAGAAATTGATTCCTTTAATTTAATCAATATTTCTCTTCTGTAGTTCCACATAGTATAGAATTCAGGATTTATTAATAATATCTTAGTAGTTTCATTATATGAAGATAATGTGAAATCATTTGCATCTCTTAGTTCAAATAGATTTGCCATTAGACCCTTGTAGTTTTCGGTTAGAAGTTTATCTTTTTCTAGCTTTAACCTTTTGGCTTCTTGAGATAAATTAACCCTTTTAATATCGTGCTGCTATAATTAACTAATTGTTAGTACTGTGTCAAACTGACATATTAATCACTTGTGCTTTCGATGTATAACATACCATCCTTGTTTGTGCTAATTTTGTATCTTGAAAGGATGAATAGTAACCTTTGAAGATTTTTGGTACCTTTTTTTGTGACACCAAAAATTATTGTAGGTAAACAACCAACTTCACAATTTCTTGATTACGACCAAGTGTACAATTATAAAATGACCAATAGCTCCGATGCTATCCCTAATGCATCTTCATCACCAACAACATTTACGTCATCATCGAAATTAGCTCTTAAGGGCTCGTCTAAAACTGTTACTGATTATTTTGAATACGCTATAAATTCGATATTATTTCAAAGAGGTATATATCCAATTGAAGATTTCATAACCGTACGGAAGTATAACTTATCATTATTAGTAAGCAGTGATCCTGAAGTCAAGGCTTATATTAATAATATTATGGCGCAGATCAAAAAATGGGTTTATAGCAAAAAAATCATGAAATTAGTGTTGGTAATAATTTCAAAGTCAACATTGGAAAACGTTGAAAGGTGGGAATTTAATATTGATGTATTAGAGGATCAAAAAGAATCATCAAACGGCGATGATTCGACAGTGGCAAAGGGTAAAGATGAAACTCAAAGAGAAATTCAAGCAATCATTAGACAAATCACGTCGTCAGTAACATATTTACCAATCCTAAAAGATGATGATTATTCATTTAATGTACTAGTCTATACAGACCCTAATAACACATCTACTACAATTCCTATAGAATGGTGTGATACTAATGGAGATGGTCGTTACTTACATGGAGATAATATTGATAAAGTTGAATTCACTTCATTTTCTACCAAATTACATAAGGTAGGTACATCAGTCAGTTATAGAATAGAATAAACCAGCTCTTAAAGCTCCTTTAAGAATTTTCTTCTTTTATTGGAAGACATGAATCTGGCAGAGCCTTTCGAACCAATGGAATAATCCCATATATTTAAATAATTATCTTGTTGTAGTAAATCTGTTGTAGAACAACTCTTTTCTGATAGGACTTTGAGATCATTAAATTTTGATTTCAATTCCATAAACTTAAAAATTTGATCTCTGCCAGTCTTATGATCTATTGAAGGTAAATATTGATTTAAAATCGAATGGGAATACTGATGAATATAAAAATCTAAGATATAAATAATGGCTTCATTGACTAGTACTTCAGGGCATTTAAAATCAATTTCACTGTCAATATTATCTAATTTACTACTTATTTCATCATCTTCATCATTAATATCTTTAAAATGTATAATTTTTAAATCGTTTGGCTTCAAATTAAGACTTATTATTATAATGGCTAATGCAATACAATGTGGAGGAACCGTTAAATTTAATGGAGTTGATATAATATCATAATTTATCAACCAGCAAAATAACGAAAGCTTATAATTTATATTCAATCTTTTACAGAATTGAATTAATAATTGATCGATAGTTAATTTCAAATTGGTAGATCCACCATTATTAAGATCAAACTTGATGATTTGGAGTAATTTAAATTCTAACGATAAAATAACCTTTCTTTGCAAATCAACGATTGAATAATAGGTAGGCGTATTACTAGCATTGATGCTAGTAATGGCAGGCCCCCCTCCTATAATTCCAGAGCTATTAATATTTCCATTAAAAGATGAAGCACCATTATTTGCTGCAGCCAACGAAGCAGTTGTCCTTTCGTTACTATATTTTGATTCGTCAATTTCTCTTAATTTATTAGCAACAGTTTGAATTTCTTTTAATTTTTTAATACAGTCTTCATTTTTGCAAGCTAAAAATAAGCAAGCAACGGCTACCACAAATGGATCTTTCTCAAGGGCATTAAATGTCAACTCGTTTTCTATGTCATCTTGATCTTCATTACTAGTATCAAATTTATTGAATAAATACCACCTTTGATAATAATTCATAGTTGTCGATAAAACTCGTAATGGGAACTTTAGCTGCTTTATAATTTGGAAGCTGAATTGAAATACTCGATGCTTTATACGACTGTATTGTAATTTTTGTGATTCTTTGATTGTTTGATTATGTAAATATTTCAATTCTGCTGTTGTAAAATATGCCCTTGATATTTGAGTTACGCTTGGTATGGAGTGGTTGACTCCAGCGGTTTCTAACAGTGCAGATACAGAACCTGCCACTTCAGAAATATCGACCTTGATGACATGATCAGTCATAATATTAATATTGTTTTAATTGATTGAAACTAACAGATATATTTTCTCCTTCTCTCCATCATTTTCCATATTTCCTTCATTAAATATTTTGTTGGTCGTGCACGATTACAAAAGTAATGGAAACGAATGAAGGATTTAAAATTATTGTTGAAGCTGTGACAGAACATTCGATATACAATTTCAAATTGACAAGTGTACTATTTGCTTGCTTTGAGTAATTAGTGAATACACTTACTGTGAAAAAGTCAAATTTGTTAAAAGTAACCCCTAAATTATGCTAATTGTCTGTTTTCTGTTAGTGCTTCCAGTCATTCGTTAGTATTTACCTGAAACTTTCGTTAGTTACCCTTGTAATTTCAAGTAGAGATGTGTTTAATGTATATTTTTGTTTATGGCGGCAGATATATGAATTCTTGTAGGGAGTATAATCAATTCAATGGTCAGAAATAATACTCCGAGCTTTGTTGAAGAGCCAAATTTGCATTGAAATAGTACTATGCTTAGTTAGAATAACCTAAAATAAAAAGTTTTAGGAATTTGTATTGGGAGCTTTGTAGTTCAATTTTAAGAGGAGTTCTTATCTCCAAATTTAGAGCCAATCTGAAGATTCTATTTTGTCGTTATAGCCTCTCCAAACTGCTCTTTCACAAAGGCACGATTGGCAAGTGTTAAAAAAATTGTTAGTAAATGAATAGCTTTCGACACAGCTAGCACTAGATCTATTTCAACAGACATAGCTTCGCCAAGGTCAACATAATATTTTTGATAGGTAAATACATACGGAAGGGTATTGTAAGAATATTACAATACTGAAGTTAGTATAGCCTATTAAAGTATCAATGTTAGTAATATGGGCAACTTCTAATGTCAAAGGACCCTCCTATATGGGCATACCATATAGTAACCACTTTAACTTTTTTAATATCAGCTTTATTTGATTACTTGCAACTTCTTTTGATCTTCAGATATTCCACAACATTATTCGACAATATAAACACATAATTAGCTTCCAATGCTAATCATTGCTTTATACTTCTAATAATTAACTTTTTCTAGGAACTGAACTTTAGAAGGGGTGGTAGGTTTTTTCATTATTATTTATATAGGACTGTTAATTTTGCTTTTATTCTTCCCTAAGATATTTCAACATTTTAAAAGTGACCTTTCAATATATAATCATCGCAAAATCATGAAATTAAGATAATCGTACCTTTAAATAATAAGAAATAATGATAGGTGAGCAGTGAAAGTTTTTTATTATAAATCTTCAATATCCTAAATTCAATTCCCAACGATTTTTCTTAATCTCGAATTCTTTTACTCTTTTCAGAAATCAATTCTCAATCACCAACCATTCTCATACTCCTTGATGTTGGAGGTTTTTGTCGACTAACTAAAGCTAGTCAGACGTAAATATCCCGGTAGGATATCCACTAACACACTACTCAGCCAAAAGACTACCATCAATACCAACAATACTCTAATGATCTCTCCTTCACTAAAGCATTAAGCCAAAACCAACAAGAGAAGCATCCACTCCCCAGCTTCAACTCCTCAAACGTGGTCTCGACCGGTAGATCGACTCGAATCCCTCAGCATGGAGTGGATGTGGCCCCCAACAGAGTCGTCCTGGCGGCTCTTTTTGAATTTCTTTCCTATTAAGCTAGAAAAAACAAAATTAATATAATCGTGGTAGTCTCACATATTCTATATCAGAAATATACTTTAAACAATACATACACCCCATATCTTTACATCTTGCAATATATTTCTGAAAAAGAAGTTATATTTTTTATTTGTGGTAGCTCTCACAAATCTAGTTTTTTTTTATTTTGATGCAAATATTTGAGAAAATTATCCGGAAAGAAAAGTTTTAATTTTAAAACAATAATTTCTTATATTTTTAACAAGTGCAAACATATATATATGTATATATATATAAAAGAGAAACAAAGGTATACATATATATTTTTAAAGAATAGAGGAAAAGATAAAATAAGGGATGTTTCACTTCACCAAGAAAAGAAAGTTAGTATTTATTTCTTACTGTTGTAATCTAAGATTTGTTTAATTGAATCAACAACAGTCTTTTCAAAAGGGATATAATCAAGTTTTAAAATCGTTTTAGCATTTTTATCATTGTATGATTTCCAAGCTGAAAAATCAGTTGAACCTGGTTTACCAATTGGAAGTTGATCCTTTAATTGAGGGAGTTCCTTTCTAACAATATCAAGAATATCTTGGAAAGCAAATCTTGAAGTACTAAGGGTAAATCTTTTACCTGGTGCTTCATCCTTTTCAAAGGCAAGAATGTGAGCTTGAGCAACATTTCTAACATCAACAAATGCACCAGCACTGTCTGGAAGTTCACTATCTGGTTTTAATGATAAAACTTGAGCAACAATAGTAGCAGTAACATTTAAACTTTCAACACTTGATTCAAAAGCTTGAGGACCAAAAACATAAACTGGATTAATAACAGCAAGAGTAAAGTTTGGCTTTTCAGTTTTAACAAAATCCCAAGCAGCCTTTTCAGCAAAATATTTTGAACCGCTATAAGCTGATGGACCACTAGCTTTAGCTTCCTCATAAGTAATTGGATTCCAAGTATCTTCACCACCTGCGAAGCTTGGATCATAAAGTTGTGGGAAATCAGCTTGACCAAAAATTGAACCTGTTAAAACAACTTTTGTAATTTGTGGAGCAACTTTTTTAATTGAAGCTAAGACATTTTCAGTACCTTTAATAGCAGGAATTAAAATATCTTTTTCATTATCTTCAGCTTGGAAAGTAACTGGAGAGGCAGTATGTAAGAAAACAGTAGCATCTGGATGATTTTTTAAAGCTTGATCAAATGCACCTTCTTGTTCTAAAACTTTAACAATTTCATAAGAAAACTTAGAATTGTTTAAATTTTTGGCTAATAAGTCACCCTTGGCAGTTGATCTAACAGCACCTACAACAGAATAACCCTTTGCAAGTAATTGAACAATAGTATGTTGAGCAATAAAACCAGTAGCACCGGAAATGAAAACTTTAGTTGGAGACATTTCTATTTTTAATATTAAGTAGTAGTATTAGTAATTTGGATTGTATAATTAAATTGAATTATAGTATAGAACAAAACTTTAGCAATTATTTACATTGAAGAAATGGAAACATCTTAGCATATTTATAGTTTTCAAATTAACTCGATGAAATAAATTTAATTAATATTATTATAACTAAATTATTACTAAAACAAAACAAACACGGAGTTTGGTGTAAAGCTGCGAAAAATACATCAACCTTGCTTAATGGGGAAAGCTAAACTAATGATTGATGATCGGAATTGCCCAAAATAAGAAAGGCCATTAATTGAAAATTAAAAAATTGACAAAATTTAGGTTAGTAATCAAAGATTTTAGATAAAAAAGTGTTAATGTAGGATTATTGGTTAAAAAAATGGTGTAAAAATTTATTTTGTATGTATATTGCCTCATCTTAGTTATGATTTACAATCTGAGAAAAATTCCGAGATATTACACAAAAATACAAAAATAAATTCTTTTTTTGTTTTATAACCGATATAATTAATTAAATAATTAATTAATAAGAGCTATACGAATTCATCTGATGAACATCGAAGATTGAATTTGACTCCACAATTTCATGTTTTGGTTGCAATATTTGGGTGGCAAAAAAAAAAGATAAATAAAAATATGTATTACTAAGTATCTTCTATGATGTAGAAAAAATAACTTCTACATAATCGATGTGCTGTCATTTTCTAAAATAATAAGAAATATTTCTGATTACTAAACCAATTGCTTAATAAAAGTTGAATACCATATTGCCTTTCTTATTTTCTGAATTCAACCAGAGATGAGTTTTGTTTTGTTGTTGATACTGATTGTTGCTAACCAATTGGGGTTCCAACTACATTATTGATTAGTAAGTTAGTGATTAGTAAACAAAATTTCATGCAATCTTCCACTGTAGAAGGAAAGGACCATGAACTAGAAATTGAATACGATGGAGATTGTTTAGAATTTGTTGATAATTGTATTCTCCACAATACATGAAATATTTTTTTGATTAGTAAATAGTTTTTTTTCAATTTTTCCCCATACTGGTTCTTTTTTTGCATCAGATTTTCTCCCATAAGCTAAAAATTTTGTTCATATATTTATTTGTCTTAAGTAATTGGATTCCTAGAAATTTGTTAAATAATGTTTTCCAAAACCTTTTCCAAAAATTTATAAATAATAACAATAAAATATACTTAATAGTAATTCATTAAAAACCATATACATAAAACTAAACAACTAATTTAAATCTTTAATTTAAATCTTTAGCATCCAAGATTTGTTTAATTGATTCAACTACCGAATCTTCTAAGGTAATATATTTAATATTTAAAATAGTTCTTGCATTATCATCATGAAATTTATTAAATGAACTAAAATCAGTGGCATGATCAGATCCAATTGGTAGTTTCGAATGTAATTGAGGAAAATGCTTTCTAATTATATAAACCAATAACTCATTATCAAATCTTTGGGCTGACAATACAAACCTCTTTCCCGCTGCTTCATCCTTTTCAAATGCTATAATATGAGCTTCAGCAACATCACGAACATCAATAAATCTTGAAATTGAATGCGGAATTGGTTCATCCGGTTTAAAAGTTAATACATTGGCGACAATTTGTGCTGATAAATTTAAATCTTTGGCACTTTCATCAAATGCTTGAGGTCCTAATACTAAGACAGGATTAATGGCAGCAAGAGTGAAATTTGGTTTTTCAGTTTTAAGAAAATCCCAAGCGGCCCTTTCAGCATAAGTTTTTGAACCACCATAAGCTAAGAATGAATTAGAAGCAGCTTCGTCATAAGTAATTGGATTCCAAGTGTCTTCCCCTCCTTGGAATGTTGGATCACTTAATTGACTAGCATGAGCAGTTGCAGCTACTGATGAAGTATAAATAACTTTTTTAATTTGAGGAGCTACTTTTTTAATTGAGGCAAGCACATTCTTAGTACCATTAATAGCTGGAATTAAGACATCAAGTTCAGGATTTTCAGCGGTAAATGTAACTGGTGAAGCTGTATGCAAAAAAATTGTAACTTCTGGATGATTAATCAATGCTTTATCAAATGCACCTTCTTGTTCTAAAATTTTAACAATCTCATATGAAAATTTAGGATTTTTGAAACTTTTAACTAATCCTTCTCCCTTTTCAGTTGATCTAACTGATCCAACCACGGCATAATCCTTTGCTAATAATTGTTTAATAATGTGTTGAGCAATAAATCCAGTGGCACCAGATACGAAAACTGTAGTTGTGTTAGTCATTATTGGGTGTGATATATTATTATTATTATATATTTATTATTTATTATTTATAATTAGTATGATTGAACTCTAAAAGATAAGAAATCAACCTTAGCTGATAAATAAATAATAACTTTTCATGTTTAGTCGACTGAGGAATATTCATATCTTTATATAGTATTTTCAAGAATTGTGGATATTAGAGATATCTTTTTTTTGATCACGGATATAATTCATTTTTGGAACAAACCCGAAGTGCGTAATTAAACAATTTATAATCCATTTCTTCGGGCATCTGTAAAACGTCAAACATATAAATAAAATTATTATTATTATTATATACTTTAAATATAGTTATAAGCGGTTTTAGTCGTACCCTTTATACGCGGAAGGGCCATATATCCATTACGTATAGCATTAAAAAATTATGGATTATTAATAAATCTTTAATTACAAAAAGAGGTGACAATCAAATCATTTGGTGAATCATCATTATTTATTACATAAAATTATTATTTATTATTTATTATTTATTATTTATTATTTATTATTTATTATTTATTATTTATTATTTATTATTTATTATTTATTATTTATTATTTATTATTTATTATTTATTATTTATTATTTATTATTTATTATTTATTATTTATTATTTATTATAAATAATTGTTTATATATAATAATATATTAGCAATGGTAAAAACAACCACAACCACAGTAATAATAGTAATAATTATAATAATAATAATAATTCATCATAGACCATTATAAAACCAACTAACTAACGATTTAAACTCGAAGAACATGAGATCTGATTAAATATTTCAACCACTGAATCTTCTAAACTAATATATTTAATATTTAAAATCCTTCTTGCTTTTTCATCATGAAAGTCATTAAATGGACTGAAATCAGTAGTTTGATGTGATTCTACTCGTAATATTGAATGTAGATGAGGAAAATGCTTTCTAATTAAATGAATTAATAAATTAATATCAAATATTTGGGACCATAATAAAAATCTCTTTCCTGCTGGTTCATCCTTTTCAAACGCGATAATATGAGCTTGAGCTACATCACGAACATCAATAAAGGGACGAATTGTACGAGGAGTTGGTTCATCCGGTTTCAAAGTAATTATTCGGATAATTATTGGCTCCAAGTTTTCATAATCTTTGGCACTTTCATCAAATGCATGAGGTCCTATTATTGCAACAGGATTAATTGCAGCAAGGGTAAAATTTGGCTTTTGAGTTTTAATAAAATCCCAGGCAGCCTTTTCAGAAAAATTTTTTGATTTATCAACGGTTAAGAATAGATTAGAAGCAGCTTCTTCATAACTAAGTGGATTCCAATTATCTTCACCACCTCGGAAAGCTGGATCACCGACATTAGAAGTATCAGTAGCAGTTGTAGTTGCTGATGAAGTATAAATAACCTTTTTAATTTGAGGAGCTACTTTTTTAATTGATGCAAGGATATTCTTAGTACCATTAATCATCGGAATTAAAAGACCATTTTCTATATTTTCAACAGTATGCACATCACTTTTTTGAATTGTGATTGTTGTAGCAGTATGAAAAAAGACTGTAACTTCTGGATGATTAATTAATGCTTCATCACATGCACCTTCTTGTTCTAACATTTTAACAACCTCATACGAAAATTTAGGATTTTTGAAACTTTTAACTAATCCTTCCCCCTTTTCAGTTGATCTAACTGATCCAACCACGGCATAATCCTTTGCTAATAATTGTTTAATAATGTGTTGAGCAATGAATCCATTGGCTCCCCTTATGAAAACTGTAGCTGTGTTAGTCATTATTGAATGATATACATTATTTACATTGAACGTTATATAAATCAAAAACTTAATTGAAAGATAAATAATTAGTTACCTTTTATATTGAAGATTATTTTATGTCTATAAATAGCTTTTCTAATACTGTTTTTGAAACTAAAATTAGATTTAAATTTTTTTTTAAGACCGACCCTTCTTTCTTCGCACAGATTTAAAATTAGCAGCCAATTTAAAATTAAGTTTTATTAAAATCTGTTTTCAAACAACCAAAAACTTTTCAATTAACAATAATATGATAACTGCTATATATGTTACTATTTATCATCCTAAATGTGAAATGTGTACTCCACGACCCAATAGTTTCCTTAACATGATGCCCCTTTGCGCGTTTGTATGTAAGATCTTCAATGACTTCATATGTGGCCGTTATGTAATGTATCTGTGGATTATTAGTAGATCTTTAATTACAAGAAAGTGACAATTAATCATCATCATTATTTATTATTTATGAATAAGCAAATAAATGAATATCTGGTTTATAATAGAATAATAATATTTTTATATTCCAGCTTAAACAATATTTAAAGAATAATCAGATAATATATACATATATATATATATAAAATTTGGCGTTTTTTTTATTATTATTATTTTTTTTTAATCACAAAAAAAATCTTCATCTAAAGGGGGTTGGGGGGGAGGGGGAATATATATATTAATTTTTTTTATATTTTGATTTAATTGAATAATTGAATAATTCAATAATTCAAAAATTCAGAATCATTTATTTAAGCAGTAAATGATAATGAAAAACCTAATTTATGAACTGGTTCAGCTAATTTTAAAGCATCAAAGGAAGCACCTAAACCTAATCTAACACCAGGTCTTAATTCTTGAGAATAAGCTAAAGCAGTTAAACCAGAATCAGCAATCTTAGCCTTAACAAAAGCAGATTTATCTAAAGCATATTTAGTAGCAAATTCAACATTAACATTAGAAGATTTAACTGAATCCCAAGTAGTTTTAGCACCAACTTCAACTAATGGTGAAACTTTATGATAATAAGCAGCAGTAAAAATTGATAAATTTGAAGTGGCAGTGGCAGCTAAAGCATAAGTTGGATTAGCAAAACCAACACCAACGGAATATTTATTAACTTTAGCAGATGAAATATCATAACCTAATTCGGCACCAGCAGTAAAACCATCATGAGCAACAGTTAAATCAGCAGTTGCAACTGGACCTTTTAATAAATCAAAGAATAATCTAGCATTTAAAGCAGATTGTTGATAAAAGAAATTTAATTTAGCATTTCTTGAACCATTTGGAATAACTGAAGTATCTAATTCACCCTTTAAGCCTGGAGTTAATAATTCACTTAATTCAATTTTGGTATTTAAAGAATTAGCATTATTCCAACCTTGAGTTAAAGTTAAACCAGTTGATTTGTCAACGTATTTGGATTCAACAGAGGCAGCAATTGAGTCGTCTTTGTTGGTTTTACCTTTAACAGTAAAGGCAACACCATTTGGAGCAACAGTTTTAACATCAACTGCAGCAGTTGATAAATGAAAGAAATCTTTATTTAATAAATCATTAGCAGATTTTTGAATATCAGAATAAGCAGCTGGAGCCATTGTTATAATTGAGAATAGGAATTAGAATAGGAATTGAAGATTAATTGGTCTACAAAGAACTAAAATAGAAAGGAAAAAACAAGTAAAGAAAAGAAAAGAAAAGAATAATTAAAAATTTAATTTGTTGACAGAAGTCGAATGAGAGTGGCACCGGTTTTTTTTTTTCTATTAATGATTCGTTTAAAAAAAAAAAAAATCCACAGTTAGTGTTGGGCTGGGACTGTATATAAACACACATAGTTAACTACATTATATACTATATATTTAACAACTCAACAATTATATATATATTACAATTAGTTTATGATGATCATTCAATTTTATATTGTTTATATATCCTATTATTATTATTATTAATAATATTGTATAGTTTATATATCATCATATATCTTATATATATTTACATTATATCATTCATTTTTGGTATAAACATATCTTTTTAAAAAGCGTGGGGTAATCATAATAAATAAATAAATAACAAACAACAACAACTTTTAAACAATTTTTAATATTTAAATACTATAAATTTAATTGGATAATAACCATAATAACAATATGATATATATATATATATAATAATAATTATAATAATATATGAAACGAGGTAATACAATAATTCTTATTATATTAATTAAACTTCAGTAAACAACGTGTTTTTATATATATACAAATATTTATTATAATAGATTGTCTTAACTATGTATAATACGTTAACTATTGCAGTGTGGAAGTTTCTTATTTTTTTTTGTGGGGTGATGGAATTTTTAACATAAATAAATAATTAATAACTAATAATTATTACTAGTTATTATAACATAATAATAATACATATAATATGTAATAATATTATTCTACCCCCTCCTTTCATCATTCTAATAATAATAATAATAAATATAACAATAATTTAATAAATAATAATAATAATAAAAATAATAATAATAAATAATAATGACATCAAAACTATCATTAAATTTTATTTTAATTGATACTAATAAAAATATTTATAATTATTGGATTCAATATTATAATCAATTAAATCAAATCATATTAAGCTATAATTTAAAGAATCATAATTCATATACAATTTCATTTGAAAATATCACAATTGAAAAATTATTAACTAATAATCCTCATAATAATAATAATTTAAATCAAATTATTAAAAATGGTTCTTCAACTTCAGTCATAACTCCTAGTAATTCATTAAGTTATATGGGTGGTGGATATGATAAATTTTTATTACAAGCATTGTCTATAACTTCGTTAAGTGATAATAAAGATAATAAAGATAAAGAAGACGATTCAACCGATTATAAATATTTAGAATCAATTATACAACATCATAGTCTTACTAAATTTTCAGGTTATTTATCAGTTGGTACTATTCATAATTTAAATTTATTAGATATAATAATTGATAAAAAATGGTATAAATCAACATTAGCTTATAAAAATTGGAATATAACTAATTTAATTCAAATTCCATCCATGATTATCCCAGAATCACTTAATAATCAAAATTTACATCTTACAAAATTAATAGGAATTTTTGATTCTATTTGGAATTTATTAATTTTATTAAATGATTCTTCATTAAATAATAATACTACCAATATAATTATTCCAGGAATTGGTTCAGGATATGGAGAATTATCAGAATTGGAAATTTCAAAAATTATGATATTTGCCATTGGATTATTTAATTTGAATCTTGGTAATAATAATGATAATGATAGATTAATTCATTTAAAAAAATCATGTTTAATATTATTCTTCTTTAAAAAAAATTATCAAAATTTATTAAATATTTATGATTTACAAGAATTAGAAAATAATGTTTTATCAGAGTATGGTAAGAATTTAATTGTTAATAATAATAATAATAATAATAATAATAATAATAATCTAAATTTAAATCAAAATAATCAAAATTCTACCATGGATTTTAATGAATTATTTAAATGTGTACAATTATAAAATTGGTAGCGTAAACAAAAAAAACAATACGCGTCTTCTTCATTTCTTTAATTATAGATTATTTAGAAATATATAACAATAGGATAATAATAATAATAATAATAATAATAATAATAATAATAATAATAATAATAATAATATATACTAATGACTGCTGATACAACTACTACTACTCCCCCATTGAAATACACACTAGGATTCATCTATTGTCCTGAAACCAATCAAATCTTACTTTTAAATAGAAATAAACTGCCATGGATGGGGAAATGGAATGGAGTAGGAGGGAAATTAGATCCGAATGAATCACCATTAGATTGTATTATAAGAGAAACAATGGAAGAAACTGGATTATATATATCATCATATGAATCAAAGGGAATCTTAATTTGGCAAACTCATAGTAAAGAGAAACCAATATTAGAAAATGGAGGATTATATTTATTTATTGGAAAAATTTCAAAACAACAATTAATAAATTATAAAACTCCATTAATTTACTGTAATGAAGGAATTTTAGATTGGAAACATTTAGATTGGTGTATTCATCCTGAAAATTTAGGTATTGTTGATAATTTACCAATTATATTTAAAAGTTTATTTAATAATTCTACAAATGAAAATTCAAAGTTTCAATGTATTTATCAAGATAATAAATTAAAAGATATACATTTAAATTAAATCTAAAAATAAAATATATATATATACATACACTAAGTGGTCCAAAGTCTTGCAGTTCCATCAGCTCCGGCACTAAATAACCACGCTTCCTTGGGATGCCAAATTAAATCTAAAATACCAATTTGATTTATAACTTTATGACCGGTTAATTTCTTTAATGGTACTAATAAAGGATTGGTCATTAAATCATCATAAACTGTACCATGGAATATATGAATGGTTCCATCATCTGCTGCCGAGGCAAATAATGGTAATTTCCCCTTATGGAATTTAACTGATCTAACTGCTTTTTCATGATATCTTAAAGTTTTATAAGGTGTAGAACTTAAATCTAAATCATGCCATAATACACGTTTATCATATGATGATGCAATTAAATTATCACCTCTTGGATGAATATCAATACTTGATAATAATCTAACCCCTGGTAATAGCTTTTTAATTAATACTTGTTGACTTAAATCATAAATTCTAATTTGTCGTTGTGAAGCAACAAATAATTGAGGTTTAATAGGATGAAATTTAGCATCCATAATTATCCCTTTCGATTTCTTAAAGGGAGATTGTGATAAATGTTTGGATAATTGATGAATTAAAACAGCTGTATTCTTAGCATCAGGCGAAACAGTTACAAAATAATCCCCCTTTCTATGCCATGATAATTTTTTAATAGTTTTACGACATTGAATTATTGCTGATATACCTAATATAAGTTGATCTTGATTTGGTGGAAACCATTTAGATACTTCTTTTTTAATTTCTGATTTTTCAATTGATTCAGAATCTTCTTCTTCATCATCATCCTCTTCTTGATCTTCATCATTTTTACCTACTTTTAAACCTGATTTTTTATTACCAAAAGTTCCATAACCCCAACCGGCTTCAATTCTTAATCTACTAATATTTTCAATATCAAATCCAAATATAGGCGGAACAATTAAATAAATATGTTCACCAATTACAACAGCTAAAATCCCAACTTGAGAATCTGGATTCCATTCTAAACTTTCAATATGATCTTCTTGATTAATATCTTTATTTATTAATTGAGATTTGAATACTTGTCTACCCGTTAAAATTTCCCAAATTCTAATTGATCCATCATCAGATCCAGTGGCTAACCATAATCCAGTAGGATCAATTGAAATAGATCTAATTCTACTTTCATGACCTTGATATATAGTTGAACAACGAATTGGAAATGGTCTTAAATCCTGTGGTGAAGGTAATTCTGGTATTAAACTATCAGGATCAATATTTAATTTATTATGACGAACTCTTGGAGCTAAATATAAATCTAAACTTCTTTCAAATCTTTCTCTTACACTATCTTTATAACCTGGTACTTTTCTTAATGAATCGAATTTTTGAGGTAAGAAATTTCTTTCACGATCTTGTGGATCACTATTTAACCATTTTTGTTTTTCTTCTTCTGTAAGTAAATATTCTTCTGGTGGATTATAACTTTCTTCATTAGTTGGTGGTAAAGGTTTTGGAGCTCTTAAATTCATAATATGATCAGTTATTTCATCATCATCATCATTCCATAAATCATAATTTAATTTATCTTCTTCAATTTGTTCTTTAACTTTATTAGGAGGAATAATTCTACCATCTCTTATAGCTCTAACAATTTTCATAACTCTTTTTGCTTCATGTTTTGAAGGTATAAATCTTCTCTTAGGTTCTGGAGTAGCAGTTAATGGCATGATTTCTGGTTTTGATGTAAACCATTGAATCAATGGTTCATAAGGATTAATATTTTCATCAGTATTTTCTTGTTGTTGAATTTTACGAATTAATTCTAATTCTTCATCAGTTAATTTTAATGATGATCCTGTATTTTGATCTAATAATCCAGTCCAACCTTCAGGTAAATCAATTGATTCTAATAATTGATCCAAGGCAGATCCCTTGGCCGGTCTCATGATTCTTTTACCATTAATATCGTATCCAATATGTGGCATTTCTTCATAAGCTGATAATGGTATATTACCAATAGTATTAAAATTTTCAGCATCACTATCATCACTATCATAAATTGGATTTATTTCGGGTTTGATTATACGTGGAGTTCCATCGGAAAATTTAGTATGAATTTCTCCTTGTTCTTCATTTGAAGTATATGATTTAATTTTTATTCCTGAAAGTGAATCAGTTATAGTTTCAGTTGGTTCATCTGAAAAATCTTCAGAATCTATATCACTTGGATCTTCTTCTTGTCCAAGCAAGTCATTAAATTCAGCGTCTGATTCTTCTTCTTCTTCTTCTTCATCATCATCATCATCATTTTCATCTTCATCACTGGCATCACTAGCGTCATCATCTAATAATCCATTGACTTGAAAATCTTCATCATCATCTTCATCCTCATCTTCTTCCTCTTCTTCTTCTTCGTCTTGTCTTCTTTTTTTTGATACTTCTACTACTTTTTCTTCTGAAACAGAAGCTTTCTTTACAGGAATGGTCTTTGCCTTAACCATTATTCCTCTTTAGTATCCTAAAATTATCTAAATATATTTATATATATATATATATTTATCTTCAAGTTGAAAAATTAAAGCAGCACTCATCTTAAATTTTTTTTTTTTGCCTCATCGATTTCCAATCACGTGAAAAAAAAAATTAAAAATTAAAAATCAATCAATCCATAATTAATATTTAAAAGAATAATAATGATAATTAGATTATAAAACCAATAATGAATAATATACGAAAAATCAATGAAATAAACCAACGGGAAATATCCCAAAACTTATCATACACCCAATCGTGGCATTATGATTATCGAGATACCAATTATATATATATTGGAAATATACCTATTACATCAATGAAAGTTAATGATATTTTAATTATATTTTCACAATATGGTATACCGACTCATATTAATTTATTTGATGGGAATCAGAATCAGAATCAGAATCAAAGGAGGAATAATAATAAGGACGAAGAACGGAAACCTAAAGATGGAAATGGGGTTGGATTTGCCTTTTTAAAGTATGATAATTTTAAAAGTTGTATACTTGCCATTGATAATTTTAATGGTATTGAAGTTTTAGAGGGAAAGAAATTAAGAGTTGATCATTGTTATTATAAACTACGCAATGGAGAGAAAGAAGATGATTATTTAATTGATTATAGCAATATTAAGAAAACGAATAAGAAGGAAGAAAAGGTAGAATCGAAAGGACTCCTTGAGTATAAAGAAGACGAAGAGGAACTTAAAGATCCAATGGAACAATATCTTAAGGATAAACATAAAAGTCAGAAGAGAAGTAGAGAGGAAGTGACACATGTAATGAATAATAATAATAATAATAATGATGATGATGATGATGAATTTAAAGATCCAATGGAACAGTATCTTAAAGAAAAAGAAAAGAAACCGAAACATAAAAGTAGTAGAGAAAAGAAAACTACATAAATGTATATTTTACATATTAATATAATAAACACTTTAAAAATTAATTATCTTCTCCATATGAAGATAATTATTTAATTTTTATATATATTTAATTTCACAGGGTTTTAACAAGAACTAAAAAAGGGGGTGGGGGTATAAAAGTAAAATAAACATCATTTAATAAGCAATATAGAAAAGTCTTAAAAAGCCAAAAAGCAAAAAAAATTAAAAGTTGAAATTTAAAAGATATAACGAAATTATAAAAGAATTGAATGAAAAAAATAAGGTAACCAAAAGATAAAAATAAAGAAATAAAAAATAATAATAAAAAATATGAAAATGAAAAAAATAAAAAAATTAATAAAAATAAAAAATAAATTTGTTCTTCAAGAAGAAACAAAACCCCCAAAAATATAAATACCCATCACCAAACCTGGTTTAAAACAATTTTTTTATTTCCTCTTTCCCATGCCGCTTTTCTTCTCCTCCTTTATAAAGTTCCTTCATCTTCAATTCCTAAATTAAACCAAGGATGATTTAACGCCTCAATGGCAGTAATTCGATCTTTAGGATTAATAATGAATAATTTTTTTAATAAATCAATTAAAAACCACCAAAATGTAAAATTTCCAAAATTTATAACATGTTGATTTTTTTTAAAATTGTATGATAATGAGTAATCAAAATCAATTTCTAATCCAATTCTTGAACTTATAAATAAATCAATTCGTGATAATTCTCCGACACTAGTAATGAATTTCATTGGCGTTGAAGAAGTAGGGAATTTTAATGAAAGTGAATTTAATTGAGATGATTCATCATCAATAATTAAATCATCATCTTCTTCATCTTCATCTTCATCTTCTTCTTCTTCGTCGTCATCTACATCATAATTGAATTCATCTTCTGTATCGTCAGAAAGAACCGAGCTTGTTGAATCGTCATCATCTATTTGATGATGATGATGATGATGATGTTGTTGTTGTTGTTGATGACGCTGACTAATATTATTAATATTATTATGAATATTATTATTATTATGATCATCATCATCTTCATCATCAATGACCGTATAAATCTGACTTAATCTTCGTTTTGAATTTGATTTATTATTCTTTTTGGGGATTATAATATATTCATCAGTAAAATATTCCAAACCACATTCATTTTCCTTTTGTTTTGATAATTTAATAATTGATTTATCAATTTTATAACCACAAATTTTTTCAATCATAGCTAAATGTTCTAAATTATCATGAGTTTTAAATAATGGTTCACCAATAATTAATTCAACCAATATACATCCAATTGACCACATATCACAGGGGAAAGACCAACCAATCCCCAACACAATCTCAGGGGCTCGATAATGACGAGTTGATACAATGGATGAATGATATTCATCATTGAATATTGCACTCCCGAAATCAATTATTTGAATTAAAGGATTCTTTAAGAATTTCAGATATTTAGGTTGTTTCTTAGGTGATATTATTAAGGCTGATGATGATGATGGATTTATTGATGATGATACTGAATTGGAAGATGATGATGATGATGATATTGATAATTTTAAATAACTGGCAATTATGGTTGAACTATAAAGATTCTTTTTTATGAATGAATCATCATGTAATAAAATATTTTCTGGTTTTAAATCGGTATGAATTAAATTTAAATCATGTAAAAAACTAACTGATCGAATTAATTGTTTTGAAATTGCTTGAATATGAGATCCAGGGAAACTTATAAAATTATTTGATTCTAAAAAATCATAAAGACTAATTTTTAATAAATCAGTTACAATACAAATATGACCTCTAAAATCAAAACATTCTCGTAAATGAATACAATGATTTATATTTTTATTATCAAATTTTTTAAGGGTTGATAAAATTCTTAATTCAATTTTTGCAGCATCACGATATTTTTGAATATTTCGAATTATTTTAATAGCAACATGTTCACGATTTACTTTATCAAAACATTGAACAACTTTTCCAAATGTACCTTGTCCCAATAATTTTATAATCGTGAATCGTTTGGCAAATGATTCTTGTAATTTAATAATATAATGACCATTTTCATCATCACAAGGTGGTAAATCATGATCATGAGGGATAATATTGGTTTTGATATTACCTAATTTTGGAGTTTGTAAAATATAATGATTAGGTAATTTATGATAAAAACATTTGGCTTGAGGTAATTGAGGCAAAGAATTAGTACGTTGCTTTTTAGGATAATTATTAAATTGAATATCTGATATTGAAATAGTAGTTGAAGATGAAATGGTGGAAGTATTGGATGATGAGCCGGAGCCGGAGGCGGACGCAGAAGCAGTTGACGATGTTGATGATGAGGAACTGGAATTGGAATTATTTGATGAGGATGAACTATTTGATAATGATACTAATGGATCATCTTGTAATGATGGTTCAAAAATTATAGGATGAACATTATTTACATTAAACATATTATAAGCTTGTACTGCATCATGATCTAATAAAACAGAATCACTATTATTTCTTCTTGATTTGGGTATAATATCACGTTCTTCTAATATTATAATATCATCATCATCATCATCATCATCGACATCTTGTATGATTTGTTGTTCTTCATCATCTTCTTCTTCATCTTCTTCAACAATGGGATGATCATCATCTATTAATACATGATCAAGGTCAACATCTTCATCTTCATCATCGTCAAGTAAAAAGGATGATGAATTCTTGGTACGGGAATGTTTATATTTAGTTCTATAGGATGTTATATTTGAAACACTAGTGGTTGCCGATGTCATTATATTATTATTATTATTAATATTATTATTATTAAAGGGATTAGTTGAATATTGTAAAGGTGGTGGTGGTGGAGGAGGAGGAGGAGGTGATGAATTAATTGAACTTGAAGATAAACTTGTTTCTGAAATATCATTATCAACAAAATTTAAATGAAGTTTATTATCATCATCATTATTAGTATTTTGACTTGAATTAGTAGTTGATTTATGTAAACTTTGATGAGTATGAGTATGAGATGCTTTATTTGTATTATCAAATGTTTCACTAAAACCTCTTGGTCGTTTTCTATTTGATATTAAAGACATTATTAATTATTATTATTATTATTATTATTATTATTATTATTATTATTAATTAATGATTAATATTATTAAATATATTAATTATGATTATTCTTAATTATTAATTATTGATTATTTAATACTTATTGATTATATGATTAATTTAAAGTTATATATAGTAAAATTTCATTTACACATATATCTTTTGATAATTGTGAATTTATATATGATTAATTACCCCCTATATATGTAACATATAGATGTATAAATATATAGACACTCTATTATAGGTTTAATGAATAGTATGATAGGATAGAACAATGATAGATAGGATGAGTTGATATTGATATTGATATATTGATATATTGATATATTGATTTGGAAAGGGGGTGTGTGTGTGTAACTGAGAACTAATTTAACTTTAGGGGTTGAGATATGATAATATGATATGATTAATTGAAATGAAAATGATTAATATAATATATTATAATATAATATAAATATAATATAATATAATATAAATATAAAATGTATAAGTATGTAAGATTGTATAGTAATAAAATAGTGTAAATAAATAAATAAATAAATAAATAAACAAAACAGAAATCTAAATATTGATAGATATTTGGAAATTGAGTTGAAAATGAAATGAATGAATTGAAATGAGTGGTGATATTTTTTTGAGGAGATGTACTGTATATAATATATATAGTATATAATATAATATAATATAATATAATATAATATAATATAATAAAATATATATAATATATACGTATAATATTATGAGGAGAAAGGGGGGGGGGGCGTGTTAAATTGATAATTTTATTAAACAAATTTTTAGTGAGATAGAGATAATGTACTGCAGCAATATGTTACTATAGTAATTATCTCACTATATTATATTATATTATATTATATTATATTATATTATATTATATTATATCAGATCTATTTTTATCAATTCAATAAATCAATATACAATATAATATAATTATATTAATTATATTAATTATATTAAATATAATATAATTAAATCATTTATTTTTAAATAATACTAATTGATTGGTTAATTAAACAAGAAAATAATAATAATAATAATAATAATATAATATAATATAATATAAAATAATAATAATAATAATAAAATTTATGATAATAATAATTTTGGAGAGGGGTGGTGAGATTTAATTTAAAAAATTAAAAAATTAAAAAATTAAAAATTTAAAAATTTAAAAATTTAAATTGCTGTATAAATTAAAAATTAAAAAATTAAGAATTAAAAATAATCACCTGATCTGTTGGTCGCATGACACATGACACATGACACATGATCTTATAATTATATATATAATATGTATATGTATAAAACACATATATATATATAAAATATAAAATATTTTTACCCGTAATAAATCTCGGAGTAATAGAAAAAAGTTTATTATATTTTATATTTTATATTTATAATAACTTTTATAATATAATTATCTACTTATAATAAGTTTTTATTTCTAAATTCATTCACCGTCTAACATGTACTTTTAAAATGATATACATATAATAATATTATTATATTTTTATATAATAATAATTATTTTAAATATAATAATTATATTAATATATTTATATATTTATATAATATAATTATTATTATAACCCGCGCCATACTTAAAAATAATTTACTGCAAAAAAAATGAATCACAAAATGCACATATTGTTTAAAATTAAAAAGTACTAACCACCACCAACCACCATTAACCACAAATAAATTATATACTAACCACAAATTGCTTTTTAATATTAAAACATTTTATTCAATAAAAAAAAAGATTATGATAATTTTTAACCACCAGTAAGATCAATAAGAATTATATACATATATATATATATATATATATATATTTATTTATAAAAAACTAGACCAAATAAATTTGACATTAACGATTATAATTAAACAGACGAGGGGCTAGGGCTAGGGCTCCTTTTTAAGATTTAACATTTCTTTATCTGTTTTTTTTATTTTTTTTTACCTTTTTTTATTTTTTATTTTTTGTTTTTTGTTTTTTGCTTTTTTGTTTTTTTTGGATTTTGTTAATTTCATTTGACATAACGTTTTTAATCCTAAACCAATTAAAAACATTTGATATAATTAAAGTTATCTAAACAACTATTGTATAACTAATAACTTTAAACTTTTTTCATTCTTCAAATATAAATACCAAACCGAGGAGAAATTAAATTAGATTAAAATTAAAATTAAAATTAACTAAAATATTCAATATATATTATTACAAATTTAAAAGCAATTAAAAAAATAAAAATGAACAAGAGCCATTTCTTCACCCTCAATTTGATTCTTATTTTCAATTCTTTTTTTTTATTTTTATTTATTTTAATTAACCCATTCCCATTCCCCATTAGGTTTGCTACCATAACAACTAGTAGTAGATTTATAATTCATTGGTTTCTTTTTCTTTTTCTTTCTATTTTTTCTATTCTACCCTTTTATTTCTTAAACCAAACAAAAGAAACAAACCAAAAATCATCTCTTAATGTAAATTGGAGAAAAAATAAAAAGAAATAAGTTTCCAGGTTTTGATTAAATAATTAAGTATCAACTTCTTAATTAAATATATAAATCTATCATTTTTTATCAATTTGATTGATCATTAATTTTAAAAATATTTATTTTTTTTTTTTGGTCCTTCCTCCTTATTTTATTTTTCGTTGGAAAATAAAAGGCTAATTTTTTTTTTGTCAGGTAAATAAATAAAAATAAATTTCTTCTTCTTCTTCTCTTTCTTATATTTAACTAAAAAAAAGAGTTTAAAATATATATCATTCTATTATTATTATATTGTATGATCTTATGACCATTTAAATAGAAAAGTGTTTTTTTTTGTTTTATAGATATTATATATTTTCTAATAGAAAAAGGGTAATATAAATTTAAAAGTGGTGGGATTTTTTTTGTTTAAATATTATTAATTTTTTATTTTTATTTTTATTTTTATTTTTATTTTTATTTTTCTGTGAGAGTGAGGTATATATTTAAAAAAAGCAGACAAACAAAAAAAAAAGTAGTATAACCAAATTTAAAATTACATACCAAAGGAAAACCACTAAATTTATATTCAAAAGAAATTTAAAAGGTAGTGTTAAAAGAAATTGATCAAAATCAATGAAGTATCACCAAAGAAATAATATAACCATAATTAATTTACAAGAAATTTATTATAACCAAAAAATTAAGGTGTGAGTGAAAAGAGAGAGAGAGAGAGAGAGAGAGAGAGAGAAACAAAGAAAGAGTTATATTGAAAATAAGACAGATTTTTAACCAGTCAATTAATTTATTAGATTAATTAAACAAGCCAATCTATTAACTTTCTATTCTTTAAAGATTTGAAATCTTCAACTAATTGAAATTTTAATCTCAATTATGAATAATTCCCAACTTAATAAGCAAGCAGAAGAAGAATTTATAAAGGAAAAAAAACAACAACAACAAGAAAATCAACAAAAATCTTCAATATCATCAATAAATCAATTAAATGAAGATGAAAATGCAGAGGAGGATGAAGATGAAGATCACGATGAAGAAGAAATAATTATGAATTCTTCAATATCAACTATTTCATCATCAAGCAGAAATAATAATCAACTGTTATTACCCAAAAAATATTTTTGTAAAATTTGTAATCAAGGATTTACAAGAAAACATAATATGGTATCTCATGAATTAATTCATTCATCAATTAAACCTCATATTTGTTCAATTTGTGATTTAAAATTTAGAAGAATTCATGATTTAAAAAGACATGAAAAATTACATACGGGTGAAAAACCCTTTGTTTGTTTAAAATGTAATCGAAAATTTGCTAGACCTGATGCTTTAACCAGACATTTAAATAGTCCTAATGCATGTAATGTATTATTAAAAGAAAATCCTGAAAAATCTTCAAATGATGATGAAAATATAATACCGAAGAATTTATTAAGTGGTATAAATAATAATCCAAATACAACAACTACAACGACAACTACAACAACCACTATAACATCACCAGATTCATCTCATACATTTGATTCAATTAATCGTCAAAATTATGATTTAAATAGAAGAAAAGCATTTAATTTAACAAAAAGATCTTCACAATCACAATCACAATCAACTTCACAATCAAATTCACAATCAAATTCACAATCAAATTCATCATCAAATAATTCATCAATTAAACAAAGTATACCATCGATTCAACAATTTATACAATCGACTTATCCTCAACTTTCATCATCATCTTCACCAAATAGTTCTTCAAATCAAAGTCATCATCATTTTAATTTACCACCCATTCATTCTCCCACCACAAATATAGTTCAACCATCTGGAGGTTCATCATCAAATTCATCATCATCCTATTTCCCTGGTCCCACCAATTTACAAAAGCAACAACAACAACATCAACATGAAATTCATCAACGTCGTCAACAAGAATTAAATAATGCTCAACTTTCAAATGATTCAAATTCAAATTCTTCTGCTCAAGGACATTTAACTCCTGCCCCACCACCATATTCAATTGGATCCCCTCAAAATTATCAATCTCAAATGTTTCCTAGTTCAAGTCAATATCCCCCCGTTAATAATCCTCAATTATATGTTAATATGTCAAAATATCAAGATTTAGTAAGTTATACTCATAGTTTAGAAGAGAATTTAAATAAATTAGAATCAATTGAAAATAGTCAACAACATCAACAAGATTTAGTGGATCAAGCAAGAGGAAGAGAATTACGACAATTACAAGAATCTCAAGATTTATTAAGAGGTAGAAATGAACGAGTGGGAAATTATCAACAAAATTATAATCAAGCAGAAGATGATGAAGATAATAATAATAATACTAATAATAATGATAAAAATAATAATGAAGCACCTAGAAAGAAGAGGAAAAAAAGACAGTAGAAAAAATAAAAAAATTTTCAAAAAAAAAAATTAAATTAATGTGATTAAACAATACTAATTTATTCATGTTTGATAATTTGTAGTATAATATATATATATATAAATTTATCTATATATATGAATACTTTATATAATATATTTATCTATTATAAAATGTAATTGCAACCATTATGCATAAGAAGAGAGCGTGGTTTAAATCACGTGAAATATTATTTTTTATATACAGTACATAGTTTATTATTTCTTTCTCCTCTCATTTTCTCATTTTTCCCCCCCCCCATAAAAAGAAAGTCATTCAATTTTGTTCCCTTATCAATCTATAATATAATATAAATATACTATAATATATATTATTTAAACAAATTGTGTTAAATTCATTTTAAAATACAAACTTATATCTAAACAATACTTTAAGCTTAATATATAATATATAATATATAATATATAATATAATATATATAATGTAATATATAATAATAATATACATATATTTATACATATATATTATTATATATTACATATATACATATTTATTTAATCTTATCTTATTTTTGCCATCCTGTCTCTCTCTCCCCCTTAAAATTTTTTTTTTGTATAGTAAAATTTTATGTATGAAAATGTAATAATAATTACAGAAAAAACAAGGGATAAAAATTTCTAATTGATCCTTTTTTTATATTATCACCAATTATAACTTATTATAATATAATATAATATAATATAATATAATATATATTGAAGATTCAACTTTTAACTTTTTATATCATCATCCTCCTTTATTCATCCCCCCCTTCCACATTTTTTTTTTTTAATTTAATTTAATTAATAATGCACCCTAAGACAATTATTATCCCTTCACCTCCATCTTCTGCACCAACTCCAACAACAACAACAACTCATCATTCTACTGACGAAGATTGGTCAATTATTAGTTCATCATCTGATGTTGATGATGATAGATCAACCACCAGTTCTCGTGATTATGATATAGATAGAGAAATTGATCCCTTAAATTTAAGAGAGCATAATAAAAATAATAATACTAGTACCAAAAATAATAATAATAATCTTGGAATTGCCGCTGATGAAAAAAATATTACTAGTAATCAAAATCATATTAATGAAGATGATGATAATGATAAAACTCCATTTAGTGGTTCATTTAGATTACCAATTGTTAATACCAGTTCTATAATTACCAATGATCCAACTTATACAGGTAATTCTTCGGTATTATCAACTCCTTCCGCAACTAGCCCTTCAAGTCCTGGAATTTCAACTCCTCATAATCATAATCATAGTCATAATCATAATCATAATCATGAAAATAATTCAGGTATAAATAATCGTATTAAATTTTATGAAAATTTATCTAAATTTAATGAATCAATTAAGGAAAGTTCCAATAAATTTTATTCAAATTATGCAAAACTGAAAATTCAACAATTAAATGATTATATAATTGATTCAACTGATGCCATTCATTTAAATTCGAATTCCAGTTCCAATTCCAATTATAATGCTAATCCTTCAACTCCAACCCCAACTCCAATTATTACTATTGATAATGATGAAAATTTAGAAGATACTATTCAACTTGAAAGTAAAAAACAAGAAAAAATTATTGTTCCACCCCCATTACCAACCAATAATTTATTTATTATAGATAAAAAATATATTCAATCTATTTTATTAAATGCTGTTCAATTCTTACAAAGCTTTATGGAATCAAATTCAGATTATTTATATTATTATTTTATTGGTGGAATAATAATTAGTCTTATTCCAACTTATTATTCATTAATTTATTTAATATATTTAATAAGAAGTTCATTACCAATTGTTTCTTCAACAATATTATCACCATCTCCACCTCCACCTCCACCTCCAACGCCTCAATCAGTTATTGAAGATTTTATTTTTTCATTGGGTCCACAAGTTCAAGTTGGTGTTGATAAATTAGGTAAAGTTTATGATAATTTTATGTATGAAGAAGAAGCTCCAAGTAAAATTTATTTCTTATTTAATAAAAAAGGTCATAAAGTTTTAAAATTTTCAAAATATTGGAAAAAAGATTCATTAGATAATCTTTTAAAATTTAGTCAATTAAAAATTGATAAATTAAATACAATTTTAACTGAAAATTATAAAATTGGTTTAAAATATAGTATTATTGGATTAAATGAAAGTTATAAATATAGTATGTTTGGATTAAATGAAAGTTATAAATATAGTATGTTTGGATTAAATGAAAGTTATAAATATAGTATGATTGGATTAAATAAAACTTTTCAATATTCCGAATTAGGTTATAAAGAATTTATTAATCAATCAAATTTAGTTAAACAATTTATTAATAATCAAGAACCATTAGAAAAATTGTCAAAAATTTATTTAAATTCTAAAAATATTTTATTTTATAATATTGAAAATTTTAAACAATCAAATTTTAAATATCATTTGGATAATACTGCAATTAGTATATATGAAAATTTTAAGTTTTATACAAATGAATGGTTTAATCAAGGTAAGGAAATAAGTAAAGATTTAATTGTTTTACTTGGTTAAAGGGATGGTTATAGGTATTAGGTATCTGCGGTTTTTTATTATTATTATTATTATTATTATTATTATTATTATTATTATTTTTTTATTATGTTAGTTCAGGTCTTTTTTTTAAGGTTGTGGAATTGGTTAGATTAGTGCTGGTTGCTTACTTGTTATTGTTGTTTATTTTATTGTTTATCCTCTATGTATAGTTTTTTTATTATTATTACTATGTTTTTATCTTTTATTATTAGTTTTTTATTTTGTTTATGAAATTCATATTATTTTTGTTATTATTATTATTATTATTATAATTATTGTATATTATTGTAGTTGTTGTAATTTAAATCAAAGAGTAAATGATTAGAGTACAAAGGTTGTACAGAAGAGCGATTTAAAATATGAGATTTAATAAATAACTAGATTACAATCATTCTATTTTAGCTTATAATGACATGGCGGCAAAAAAATATTTTTAATTATATTGTTTGATTAAAAAATTTTTATAGATGTGAGAGGGTTTTGATATTTGTGGTTGTAAAAAAATTTTGTATAAAGAAGGCGACTAAACTTTTTTTTAAAAAACCACAAATTTATATTTCTTCTTCTTCTTCTTCTTCTTATTGCTACTTCTTCAAGATCAATTCAATTCGTACCATATCATTCAATATTCATATCATTTAATTCAATACTCAATTTTCATATCCCATAAGATATATCATTCATCGTCAATCATGCCATTACATAATATCATACCTTATTTTATAATATTACTACTAATTTTAAACCATTAAATTGTTGTTGATAGATAATAAATAATACTTCTTATTTTTTTTTTTTGATTGAAAGTCAATATTTCTATTTTGATTGATTCAAAAGATAAAAAAGAATGGATTCATATTATTTATACGATTTGTCAATTTAACATCTAGGAATCTATTAATTATTTAGGAAATTGTTTTCTTTTTTTTATATAGGTTAAATAGAGAAATTAAGTTGGTGATAATAAAAATTAGCCACTGCTTTTAGGTTATACTCTTGGTTTCTTGATAAGTTACATATTTGCTGGTTTTTCTAATGCTAATGTTGATTGCTGGTAGCTGTTGATTTTGGAACTTTTTACTCTTTTACTTTTGGATTTTTACTCTTTGAGGTGGTTGTTGATTATTGGAAATTTTTGCTTTTAGAATCGTTAAAAAAATTAATAGTCAATTTTATTGCTAGTTTCATATACATATAATGTTTAGATGAATATGGGTTATGCTGCTGGTTTGAATTATGCTAATGTTGATTGCTGGTAGTTGTTATATTTTCGAACTTTTAACTCTAAAAATCTAATAGCTTGATTATTTCTAGACTTCTCTTAGGTATCAACTAACTTGATTATTTCTAGGTCTTTTATAATTTAGGTATATTAACTCTTTCATTTCTAGGTTTATCTTAAGTATCTATTAATGTCTAAATTTTGCAATAATTTTAGTCGTGTGGTTATACTAATTATTTTTCTCCTGTCTGTCATATATAAATATTTTTTTCAGTTGGACGAACTATAAAAATCTGCAGCTAAAAAATTACAACTAAAGAATATTATTAGTTTAATCAATATTAAACTATAAACCAAGAATCAAGATTAAAGAATAAACCAATCAATCATGGGTATTCCAAAATTCTTTAGGTTTATATCGGAAAGATGGCCATTAATATCTCAATTAATTGATGAAAATCAAATTCCAGAATTTGATAATTTATATTTAGATATGAATTCAATTTTACATACTTGTACTCATTCAAACGATGGGGTATTAAATAGATTAACGGATGATCAAATGTATGCAGCAATTTTCCAATATATTGAACATTTGTTTGAAATCATTAAACCCAATCAAACTTTTTATATGGCGGTTGATGGAGTTGCCCCACGAGCTAAAATGAATCAACAAAGAGCCAGAAGATTTAGAACAGCTTATGAAGCTGAAGAAATTTTGAAAAAGGCTATTGAGAATGGTGAAACTATTCCTAAAGATGATCCATTTGATTCCAATTCAATTACACCCGGTACAGAATTCATGAGTAAATTATCCAAAAATTTAAAATACTTCATTCATAAAAAGATTAGTGAAGATTCAAATTGGGCCAATATTAAGATCATTTTGAGTGGGGCTGAAGTACCAGGAGAAGGTGAACATAAAATCATGGAATTTATCAGATCACAACGATCTCAAGTAGATTATGATCCAAATTCCAGACATTGTATCTATGGATTAGATGCTGATTTAATCATGTTAGGATTAGTTAGTCATGATCCTCATTTTGCATTATTAAGAGAAGAAGTTACATTTGGTAGTAAAAATGCTGGACCCAAGGATTTAAATGATCAACGATTTTATTTATTACATTTATCATTATTACGAGAATATTTAGAATTGGAATTTAATGATTTAAAGGATAATTTAAATTTCGAGTTTAATTTTGATCGAGTTTTAGATGATTTTATTTTAATTATGTATGTTATTGGGAATGATTTTTTGCCCAATTTACCGGATTTATTTATAAATAAGGGTGCATTTCCATTATTAATCGCTACTTTTAAACAGGCCCTAAAGGAATGCGATGGATATATTAATGAATTTGGAAAAATAAATTTAAAGCGTTTAAATATTTGGTTATACTTTTTATCAGAATTTGAATTAGAAAATTTCGAAAAGGAAGAAGTTGATATTGACTGGTTTAATCATAAATTAGAAGATATTTCAATTACAGGAACCAAGAAACGTGAAAGAATTGGGAAACTATTAATTTTAAAGGATCAGAAAAAACTAATTGGATTTATTCAACCTTGGTTAATTAAAGTATCCTCCAATTCCATTAAATCAATACTTGATTTGGAGAATTCAGGTGAATTAGAAACTTTAAAATTATCCAAGGAAGAAGTTGAAAATAATTTGGAATTTTTAAAAACTTTTGCTTTAGAGGTTGGAATTTTAATAATTCATTCTAGATCTCAAGATACTTACGAATTAAAATTAGATGTTGATGGATTGAATCCTAATGAAAATGATGAAGAATCTGAAATAAGATTACAGGATATTAGAAAAGTTATTAAAAAGTATCAATCTGCCAATTTAATTGATACTGAAGAATTAAAATCAACTAAAGATTTATATAATGAAAAATTTTTAAATTGGAAAGATGATTATTACCAAGAAAAATTACATTTTTCAATTCATGATAAAGATGAAATTATAAAATTGACTAAGCATTATGTTGAAGGTTTACAATGGGTATTATATTATTATTATCAAGGTGTACCATCTTGGAATTGGTTTTACAAATATCATTATTCTCCAAGAATTTCCGATATTTCAATTGGATTAGAAGAATTGATTAAGCAAGGTGAAGAAATTGAATTTGAAAAATCTCAACCTTTTAAACCATTCGAACAGTTGATGGCGGTTTTACCAGCCAGATCCAAAAAGTTAATGCCAGTAGTTTATAGAAATTTAATGACAGATGAAAAATCACCAATTATAAATTTTTATCCTCATGAAGTTGATATTGATATGAATGGTAAAACTGCCAGTTGGGAAGCGGTTGTATTGTTAGATTTTGTGGATGAATCAAAATTAATTGAAGCTTTAAAACCGGTTGAGTTACAATTGAATTCAGAAGAAACTAAACGAAATTCATTTGGTAATCCCATCAATTTTATACATAATCAACAAGTTGATCATATTTATCAATCTCCCTTACCGGGATTTTTTCAAAATATTGAACATGATAAATGTTATGAAGAAGATTTCATATTACCAACAATAACTGATTATCGAATTGGATTTATTGAAGGTGCAAAGACTGGTAAAGAATTATTAGCAGGATTTCCATCCTTATCAACCCTACCATTTAATGCCGAATTAAAAATAAATGAAGTTAAAGTATTCCAATATCCATCTAAATCAGAATCAATGATTCTTTCAATTAAAGATATTTGGGAAGATTTAACTACATTTCAATTTAGTCAACAATTTATTAATAAATTAGTTTATTCCAAATGGCCATTTTTAAGAGAATGCAAAATCATTAAAGTTCAAGATGGTAATATTCGCTATGAATCAATTAATAAAAAGTTTGTTACTACTGATTTAAATCCTGAAGAAAAGAAAGATTTTAGATTGGAAGTTTCCAATCAAAAATATATCTATAATAAAACCAAGGGTATTGTTTTACATGAAAATCCTGTTTTAGTTTATGTTCAACCCGTTAATGGATTAATTAGAAATTCTCGCGGTGCCTATGTTAAAACTTTTTCCAGGGATATTGAAATCTATCCATTACAATTAATTGTTAAAGAAGTTACTAATAAAGATCAAAGATTTGCAAGCAGACAACCATTACCAATTAATGAAGAATTTCCTATAGGTTCTCAAGTCGTATTCTTGGGTGATTATGGCTATGGATCTCCTGCCACAGTGATTGGATATAAGGATGAAACTCTTGGAATTAGTGTATCTAAAATATCTATATTAGCGGAACCAACAATTGGTAAAGAAAGATTAGAAATTGAATCTCGAGAATTTAAATATTATGCATCATTTGAAGTATCAAAAAATTTAGGAATTCACCCATTATTATTATCAAGAATTACTTCATCATTTCTGATTCAAGATAATAAGCAAAAATTTAATATTGGATTAGGATTAAAATTTGATGGTAAAAGATTAAAAGCATTGGGTTATACTAGAAAACAAGGAAAATTCTGGGAATTTTCACCATTAGCCATTAATTTACTTAAAACTTATCAAAAAAAGTTCCCTAATTTATTTAAAAATTTAAATTCAATGGCTGGAAAGGATATACCAAAGGCTAGTGAAATATTAGAAGGTAAAGAAACTATTAAAGATATTAGAGAATGGTTAAAAGAAGTTAGTCTGGATCTTAGTATTGTATCATTAGAAAGTGAATCATTTACTAAATTCAGTTTAACAGCCATTGAAAATTATTTTATTTCATTACCCAAATCAGAATTTTCAAGTCGTGATATTAAAGGAGTACCAAAAGATGCTATATTAAAACCAAGTGAAAGTTATCAATTATTAAGTGATCAAAAATTTGAATTAGGAGATCGTATTATTTATGTACAAGATTTTGGTAAGGTACCAATCTTATCCAAGGGAACTGTGATTGGATTCATTACAATTGGTAGTAAAATTTCATTAAATATTTTATTTGATGATGAAATTTTAAGTGGTACTAGGCTTGGAGGCAAATTGAAAACTAGTAGAGGGATAACAATTGATTCATCATTAGTATTAAATTTAACCAATAAGCAATTTGTTTATCATAGTAAAGCATCCAAGAACAGAAAACCTCTTACTGCTGAAGAAAAACTTGCTAAGATTAAACAGAAAAAATTAGTTGAAGAAAAGAAACAATTTGAACAAAGGAAGAAGGAACATGATATAAAGGCAAAACAATCAAAAGATTTATTGTCATTATTAAAGGGAGGTGATGGTAAGAAAGATGAGAAAGAAGATAAAATTAAGGAAGGAGAATCATCTTCATCGTCAGAAAAACCAGTAAATGACCATGCTATTAAGCAAATTTATGGGCAAATTTATAATAATGTTATGAGTCAAGGACAAGCTCCACCTCCTCAATTTATTCCACCACCATATGCACCATATGGTATACCAATTGTACCAGGTCTTCCATTACCACCCCAATTTCATCAGCAGCCGCCACCAGGACAGCAACCAGGACAGCAACCAGGACAAAGTCATGCCGCAAATCATGACACTAGATCACTGAACGGTAATCATAGAGGTAGAGGAGGACACCATAATGAAAATGGATCTGGAAGAGGTAGAGGTAGAGGTAGAGGTAGAGGAGGCCAACAACATCAACAACAACGTGGAGGTAGAGTTGGAGGTGGAAGTAGTAATAATAATAAACAAGCACAAACAGAAGCTTAGATTATATAGTTTAAATAAAGAATTATGTATACGTATATATATATATAATCATTCATTCATCTTTGTATTATTTTAAATTATATTATTTTATTCTATTTTATATTTACAAGTATATTTTATATAAACTATATTCATTATAATCATCATTATTGATATTATTATTAATATCTGTTTTTACATAATAATCATCATTATTTCTTCTTATTTTCTTCATAATCATTCTTCGTATGATTATTCAGATTATTAATATTCACATTATCCCCCGGTAAATTAATTAATCCAAGTGAATCCCATTCAGATTTATCCATTAATTGATTATCCATTCTGCATTTCAAATATTCTTTAGCTAAGATTCTACAATTAGGAGCATTTTGATTGGACGTAAACTTCATACATTTCAAATAATTATTCATAAATATTGTACATTCACCAAAATGATCTAATGGGAATGATCCTCGCTCTGGTGGTGTTGGACTCCAATGTCTAAAATTTCCTCCTATTTTTAAAGATAAGTTAGTATTAAAATTTGACAATATTTTCGGTTGGCTTTGCAACATTATAACATACCTGGTGAACCAGTTGCCATTATTAATTAGTACTTAGTAATTATTTATATATATATATATATTTATATATATATATATATGATTGATGATAATACTATTCATCGTATGGAGTTTGAAAATTTGGATTCATATTTTTTTAAGGAAGTAGAAATTGAAAAGTCAGTCACGCGATGTGGATCGCGTGACTTTTATTATAATTGTAAATAATTATTGACATCCCCGCAATAAAGGGTTTTAAAAATATCTCCAAAACCGATATAGTAGAGGAGATTAGTTTTAAATATATCTAAACTTATACGTTTATTTATTTATATGTTTACTTATTTAAAAAAAGAAAATGCAATCAATAATACTAAATGGTGATTAGCCGCTAATGAAAATACTAAAGAAAAAAAAAAGTGGAGGAAAAGAGAGACCATTTAGGTCCAAAGGAAAAAAAAAAGCCGTTACTGTCAATTAAAAATTATAATCATGTCCAAAATCCGAAAATTTAATATAGTATAATATATAATATGATTCAATATTATTTTTGCATTTAATTAATTAACTAATTAATTAATTATTTATTTATTTTATTTATTTATCATTTACTACTATGGAGAAATAGATATAAATATATATATAGCATATAATTTGATTAATGGTTATATTGTAACCATGGTACTGCATATAGATTTATCCCTAAATTTACCGAAGACAAAATAAATTTTCTGTGTATTTTATTTTATTTTATTTTGTTGTGTAAAGAGAATTTCCCCTCCCCCTCAATTTATTCCTTTAAACTGAACCATTTAGTTTATATTTATACACTATTATTTTATTATGGAGGAACTACCTTACAATTAAGGATAATAACGGTTTAAAAAAAATTATTATTATATAGTTTAATAATAGCAATTTTAACTATATAAAATAAAATAAAACTAACCAATCACCCCCTATAAGTAGTAAAATAAATTATTAAGAATAAAGTAAATAAAGTAATCTAAATGGTAAAGTTACATAGTGTGATGATTTACCTCATGAAAATTCATATGAATCATCCATACGATATAACATTAAATATTAAACATTATACAGTATAGATAAATTAATTAAAAGACTCGAGGATGGATCCTCGGATCAATGGATGTGGTTTTTTATTTTTTTTTGTTTGTTGATCGTGCGAGGGACAGGGACATTGAGATATTTTTTCTTTCTTTTACCGGTAAATTGCATTTTCTTTTTGTTTAATACTTATAATACTAATACTATATAATATAATATAATATAAGATACCAACCAAAACCTTGGGTAGATAATCCGATTACAAGCAATATATATATACGTATATATACATATATATAAATAAATTTAAATATAAAGTCATACCCAATTCTATTCTATTTAATGAAATTTTGGTTCTCAAAATCCGATTGGCATTTTTTTTGTTATTTTTTTTTCAGCTTATGATAAAATTATTATATATATATATATATATAAATATAAATTTAAATAAATTTCCCTTTAAACACATTTTCATATATTTATTATAGTTATCTTTCTATTCTTTAAAAGCATAAGTGAATTTATATATTCATTCATTTGTCTAATATCATCCATTACCATTAGTTATATATAACTTATATTATATATATACAATATAATATAATATAATATAATTATTATCCTCCCTCTAATCCGAATTACTCAGAGGAAAAAAAAGGCAGCCAAATTTTTATTTACAACCAATTTGTTTCTTCTTCCATTAATTAAAACAAATCCAATTAGTCGACAAATCAATCAATCAATCAACCAATCAGATTCATTGACTTGAGTAACGTATTTACCCTATTATTCTTTTTTACTATTTTTGCTTTGAAATCATTTTTAAGTATCCTGTAATGAACTTATAGTTAGGTCATATTGACTCCCCATAATATAAAATAAAATATATCAAATCAAATCATAGAAAAGAGATATCTCCGTTCATAATTATTATCATTATTATCATTTCCATTTATTTATTATAGATCATCATTATTGTTTAATAGATTAATAGATACATACCCTCTCATTCAAAATATTAACTGTTGTCTAAATAAATAATAATAAACAAAACAGGACACGCATAGTTAAAAATAAAACAAAAAAAAAAGAAACTTTAAAAAAAAAATATCACAAAAAAATTTTTCAACGCAACTTTGTCTACCCCACTAAGAATTAATATACATATATATATAACAACATATATATATATTATATAACAACATATTAGAAAAGGTTATAAACGATCTCATTGTCATATTTTTTTTTCCATTTTTTTTCATTCAAATTTATTCATTCACTTTTACATATTCTTTTTCATTATTAATTTCCTTCATTTTTTCAATCATTTATAGACTATAGAATAATATTAACCCATCACATATATATATAATCAATCATGGCTACCGAAATAAAAGCTAAAGAAATTTTTAATCAATTTGCAACTATTGGTGCTAATAATCAAAAAATTATTACCTTACCTGATTTTGTTAATTTAATATCACCATTTCAATCAGATATTCCAAAACCATCTTATTCTTTATTATATCTTATAGCTGATAAAGATAGAAAAGGATATGTTAATGAACAAGATTGGATTTCATTTATAAATAATTTAACATCAATTGATGGAGAATTTAAATTAGTTTATAATTTTTTAAGTTCAAAAGATTCACAATTAATTAGTTATAATCAATGTATTGAAACATTAAATAAATTAAATAGATCTATTGATTCAAATTATCAACAAAATTTAATTAAATTAAATTGGACATATTTTCCAAAATTTTTTGAACCAAATGGTACTATTAATTTTAATGATTTTATAACTTTATTAAATTATTTACCAGTTACAAAATTAATTGGTGGATTTGAATTATTAGCATCTAAAAAGAAAACTATTAATGAACAACAATTAATTGATTTATTGTCAACTAATTTAAATCATAAATTATCATCAAAATTAAAACAAAATTTACTGAATATTTCGGGATTTTTTCAAAATGAAAATTATTTAAGTAATAATGGTAATGATAGATTTAAAAAGGAATTTACATTATCAAATTTATTATTTATTTATGATACATTAAATAAAGTTGATTTAATTAATGAAGTTATTGCCAATACTCCTCCAACTTTAAAAGATAAAAATGATATTTTAATTAATAAATTAGATTTATATAATCATTTAAATGATCATTTATTGAAAAGTAGCAATTTTAAACCAGTTTCAATTTATGAAATCGATTTATTATTTTATTTAATTAATCAAAAATCTGATGATAATATACCAAGAAAAGAATTAATTTCATTTTTAAATCCAAATTTTAATAATAATTTAAAAACTTTATATTCAATATTTGATCATCCAAAATCTCATCATTCAACTAAACAATCCGATGATAATTTTTCTTTATGGCCAATTTATGATTCATTATATTCATTCTTTTTAGGTTCAATTGCGGGATGTATTGGTGCTACCGTGGTTTATCCAATTGATTTAGTTAAAACTAGAATGCAAGCTCAAAAACATAAATCTCAATATAATAATTCATTTGATTGTTTTAAAAAAATCGTTAAAAATGAAGGTTTAAAAGGTTTATATAGTGGTTTAGCTGCTCAATTAGTTGGAGTTGCTCCAGAAAAGGCCATTAAATTAACTGTTAATGATTTAGTTCGTAAAATTGGTACTGATGATAAAACTGGTAAAATTACTATGAAATGGGAAATTTTAGCTGGTATGTCAGCTGGGGCATGTCAAGTTATATTTACTAATCCATTAGAAATTGTTAAAATTAGATTACAAATGCAAGGTAATCGTGAAAAGAAGAGTGTAATTGGAGAAATTCCTCATAAACATTTAAATGCTACTCAAATTATTAAGCAATTAGGTTTGAAAGGTCTTTATAAAGGTGCAAGTGCTTGTTTATTAAGAGATGTACCATTTTCAGCCATTTATTTCCCAACTTATGCCAATTTAAAAAAATATATGTTTGGATTTGATCCAAATTCTTCATCTAATAAAAATCATCGATTAAATACTTGGCAATTATTAGTTAGTGGTGCATTAGCTGGTGCTCCATCAGCTTTCTTTACTACTCCTGCTGATGTTATTAAAACAAGATTACAAGTCGAGAGTAAACAACATGAAGTTAAATATAGTGGAATTGCTCATGCTGCCCGTGTTATTCTTCGAGAAGAAGGATTTTCTGCTTTTTTCAAAGGTTCATTAGCCAGAGTATTTAGATCATCACCACAATTTGGATTTACATTAGCTTCATATGAATTATTACAAAACTTATTTCCATTGACTCCCCCAGTTACTAAAGGATCTAATTTTAAAGCTATTAGTGGATATCCAGGAATTTATAATTTAACTAATGATCAAGTTTATAATAGTCAAACTAAGAATGATAGAATTATGTATTTATCAAAATCAGAAATTGATGGTAAATCATCACCAATTCCTGCTTCTTCAAATGCCGTAAAATTAAATGATACTTTAATTAAAGTACCATCTGAATATATTTATAAATCTCAAGATACAATTAAATTATTATTAGATATTGATTATAAATTTGGAAATTTCAATTATGATTCTTATTTAAATTTTATTCATAAAAAGTGAAATGAAAAATGAAAAATGAAAAATCAAATCAAATCAAATCGAATCAAAAATTTTAGAAAACTTGAAAATCAATAAAATCAAAACCAAAAAAAGTAAACAAAAAAACCCCAGTATGAATTCATGAAAAAGTCGTCATTAATCCATTAATTAATCTCTTTGTTATTATTATTATTCTTTTATTATTCTTTTATTATTCTTTTTATTATTATTATTATTATTTATATATATATGCTTTCTTTGTTTTTTATATTTTTTTAGTCCCCTTATTTTTATTTTTATTTATATATATACTTATTTAGAAAAAGAAAACAAAATACTAATACAAAATTATTATTATTATACATTTACTTAAAGAATCAAACTTACTAATATGATTATTATAGTAGAAAATGATAATATAACCTTATTTGATTGTCCTGAATAGGTACTTATTATTATCAGATTAATTTCAGAATTAATATTTGAACTAGAAGAAGTGGTTAGAATGGGGTTTAAACTACTTCCATTCTGTTCAATAGCCGTTTGTTCTCCATTTAATATAGTTGTACCTTCACCAATATTATTATTGCTATGGTTAACGCTATTACTTGTATTTCCAACTACTCCTCTGCCTGCACCAGTTGCAGTACCAGCTTCAATACCAGTTTCAATACCAATGTATGTATTAGTGCCAGTTACAGTACCCGTTGTTGCAGTTGAAGCTGAAGTTGAGGTTGCAGTATTTCCATTACCAGCATTACCTTCAGTAATTTCAGTTGCTGAAATAGTATTTCCGGCCGCATGACCAACTGAACTTTCAGGACAAACAGTAGTAATCACAGTTGTAATTAATTCAACAGTAGTTATTGCTTCATTCGATCCTTCAGGACATGTAATAGTTGTGATTTCAGTAGTTATAGTAGTAGTTATAGTAACAAGAGAAACTTCACCCCCACCATTTCCAGGAGATCCACCAGTGTAAAGAGTTTCAACAATTGCTGTTGTTATAGTGTTTGTTAACGTATTGGTAACTTCAGTTACATAAGTAGTAGTGCCAGTAGTATGAACATTAGTATATGTAGAAACAACAGTCTCAGTAGAAGTTATTGTTGCTATGGTTGTTTCTGTAACTGACAACGTTGCCGTACTACCAGAAATACCAGAAATACCAGAAGTACTAGGAGTACTAGAACTACTAGAAACACCATATGTATCTGAACTGCCAGACCCACCAACACATTGGAACGAATTAATATAGCTAACTTGTAAATTATTCACATTGATTGCGGCAATATCTAAAAATGGTCTGTAACCAGCTGGAATATTACCATATTCGACTATAATCTCAGTATCTGAATTTGATATGATAGATACAGATTCAATTGAGTCTACTGATTTGGGCAAGTACCACACGTTAAGATTATCTGTAATACTTGCTTCATACGATGAAGAATTCAATTGACCTCCAGTAATCACAATTCCTAATTGACCGCTTTCATAACCACTTGGACAATCACCACCTAGCACGTAAATCAATTCTGAGTCTGACCATGTCTGTGGTCTCACACTGTAAACTATACTGTTAGGGTCTTCCGAAGATGGAGAGCCTGCTCCAAATGTGACATCAGCTAGTAAAACAGTATCATCTTCATAGAAATTGAGCAATTGGGCTCCAGATATTAAAGAGTTAGCAGCTTCTAAATCAGCAGCTGAACCAGATCCACCAGCATTAAAAACAATTGGAACAACAACATCACCACTAGCATCAGGATTGGATGTCACAGCATCTAAAAGTGTACATTGTAACAATGAATCAGGACTTACAGAACCTGCACTTATCAAATCACAAACAGCATAATCAATACCATCAGCAGTTAATGAGATTGTTGCACCAGAGTCAGATCGTTTGGTTTGACTAGAAGCTGAACTCAAAAATCCAAATACATACGGTAATGATAAATTATGAGTATCACCTGGACCAGCACCAACTGGTAAACCCCAAGAGAGTGAAGCTAACCATGCAGGTTCAAATGGAAGAGGGGATTCGACTGATCTAGCTTTCATTGACGGAGGACTGGTTGATTCATCATCCCATGAGAAACTTATCCTTTTAAACAAAGAGCCTGTAGTTGAAGGAGTAGACGTGCCACTACTAGAAGATGTAGAACTTGTTGATGATACCAGCCCATTACTTTCACTAGAACTTGAAGTACTCAACGAGCCTGATATTAAACCTGATATTGAACCTGATATTGAACCTGATGATGCAATTGACGAAGCAATAGAGGAGGATGCAATTGTCGATGGAATAGAACTGCTGGTAGATGAAAATAGTGATTCAAGGCTTACAGACGATACTTCCAGTGAAGACACAGTTATCGAGGTACTTGATAAACTAGATTCACTTGACGAATTACCGTAGTATGAAAATGAGAATGATGAAACAGGCGCCAGACTTGATGACGACGCATATATCGAGTTGGAAGTCAAAGAACTACCAGTCGAAGAACTAACTTCATATGATGATGAGGCAGATGTTGAGTCCAGTGATGATAATTGACTTGATTCAATTGAAGATAAATTCAAAGATGAACTCAAAGTTGAACTCAGAGATGAACTCAGAGATGAACCCAAAGGTGAGCTGATAGATGAACTAGAAGTAGCACTCTCTGTGCTTGACTCATAACTCGTCAGCCTGAGACTGGAATATGAATAGCTTGAAGATGTTTCCAATGAACTTGATGTGAGTGAGCTTGATGTCAGTGAGCTTGATGTCAGTGAGCTTGATGCCAGTGAGCTTGATGTCAGTGAGCTTGATGCCAGTGAGCTTGATGTCAGTGAGCTTGATGCCAGTGAGCTTGATGTCAGTGAGCTTGATGCCAGTGAGCTTGATGTCAGTGAGCTTGATGTCAGTGAGCTTGATGCCAGTGAGCTTGATGCCAGTGAGCTTGATGTCAGTGAGCTTGATGCCAGTGAGCTTGATGCCAGTGAGCTTGATGCCAGTGAGCTTGATGTCAGTGAGCTTGATGTCAGTGAGCTTGATGTCAGTGAGCTTGATGCCAGTGAACTTATACTCAGAGAATTTGGTGAAGGTACTTCAATAAGTAATGTGACAGTACCTCCAACTCCACCCGCCTCTATAGTTGTTGAAGTAAAACTATAGTCCCAAGTACTAGTAATCGTCATAGTGGGTGAAGGATACTCGTATATAACGGTTCCTGTCGAACCAGGTCCTGCACCTTCTGTATCAGTGGAAGTATAAGAATTTAACCAAGTTGAGGTTTCAGTAGTGGTAGGAACAGGCGTATAATAAATAACTGTGGCTGTTTGACCTGAACCGGCAGTATCTGTTTCGATCAGTGTGTAGCTGTTCAACCAAGTACGTGTGATGGTTGTAGTAGGTATTGGAACGTCGTATATAACAGTACCACTCTGCCCTGGATTAGCTGAATCAATTTCAGTAGAATAGAAGGAATGACTCCAAGTCGAAATTTCCGTAGTGGTTGGCACTGGAGAATAATAAATAAGTGTTGCGGTTTCACCAACATCAGCATACTCAGTTTCAATTGAAGTATAACTATTAGTCCAGGTACTGGTGATTGTTATGGTTGGAATTGGAACTTCATCGATGACGGTAGCCGTGTCACCACCAACACCACTGATTGTATATATAGAAGTATAATAATTTGACCAAGTCGAAGTTTCTGTAGCAGTAGGAACTGGTGTGTAATATATAACAGTGCCTGTTCCACCTATACTTGCATAGTCAGTCTCTATTGAAGTATAGCTATTTGTCCATGTCAATGTAATTGTCACAGTAGGTGTAGGATACTCATAAATCACCGTCCCCGTAGAACCAGGACCTCCACTTTCTGTGTCAGTGGAAGTATAATCATTCGACCAAGTAGTA